>APFE030799659.1:127006-137657 GCA_000404065.3 Pinus taeda
TTTCTCTTCTTTCTTTTTTGACATCACTGGGCCGCCTCAGAAGAGGTTTTCAACCCAATGATGGGACTCAAGCACCTCATGGAGGTTTTCACTTGAGTCCTTACTTTTTCTCTTTTTTCTTCAGTGAGTGGGTGAAGTGGAAGCTAAGACATGCTCCACTACCATCACTGTTTTATTCAAATCTTCAATAAACTCTCACTTGGAGAGGGGTTTCTTGTAGACTTTCAACCGATGTCCATTAACAAGCATGGGGATGGCTTCATCATCAATGGTTCTAATCATAAATGAACCATTGTCATTGCATTTCTCCATAGTGTAAGGTCCCAACCATCTTGTCCTAAGCTTGCCTTTGAAATCCTTGTATCTTGAATCATAGAGTAGTGCCCAATCTCCCTCTTGGAATCACTTCTCCATGATATTTTTGTCATGTCATATCTTTCTCTGAAGCAAAACTACCTCTATGTGGAGAAGGGCTTGCAATCTATATTCATCCAATCCATTGAGCTGAAGTAATCTCTCCTTCTGTGCATGGCTGAGGTCTAGGTCCAGCTGCTGCCATCCTTAGGGTATTGAATTCAAACTCTATTGACATCAAAGCCTTCTTCCCATAGACTAGTTCATAGGGTGTGAACCCAGTGGTGGTCTTCAATGTTGTGTTGTAGGCCCAAGTGGCCTCAACTAATCTGTCCACCCAGTCTTTTCTGCTACTGCTCACTACCTTGGTTAGGATCCCTTCTAATGCTCTATTAGTGACCTCCACTTTCCCATTGGCTTGTGGATGGTAAGGGGTGGAAGTCATATGCTTGATCTTATGATGTGTGAGCAGGTCTTCAATCAGGTTAGAAGTGAACTGACTACCTTGGTCTCTGACCAACTCTCTCAGATACCCGAACTTGTAGAATATGTTTTCCCTCAAAAACTCAGTTACTTTTTCCTCAATTGCTGCTATGATTTATTTTTTATCTGCCCACTTTGTCAGGTAGTCGGTGCACACAATGATGTACTGCTTATACTTTCAAGGGGAGTTGATAAGCCCCACAAAGTCCATGCCTCACTTCTCAAATGGCTCAAAGGTCACTTGAGGTTGCATGGGCATTTCATCCTTTGGAGTGGGTTTCCCCATCCTCTGACACCGATTACACTGGCTTGTGTATCTCCTCACATCTTGATGAAGAGTGGGCCAGTAGTAGCCTGCTTGCAATATCCTAAAGGCAATTCTTTTTGTTGGAAAATGACCTCCACAAGGTTTGTCATGACAGGTTAGGAGGATGTCAAAGACTTCCTCCTCCCTGAAACATCTTCTTAAGATCTAATGTGGGCCATGTTTGAAGAGATTTCCTCCAATCCAGGTGAAAGGGGCGCTTTTCCTTACTATCTTGCTCTTCTCCTTTGAGGATAGTGTGGTGGGAACTATGTTGAAACCAAGTAGTTTTCTATATCAGAAAACCATGGAGAGAGTACTGATATAGCAAATAGGTGTTCATCTGGCATTTGGTCATCCACCATTCCTTCTTCACCTGTAGGCAAATTTACTCTAGACAAAAAGTCTGCAACAACATTCTCTTTACCAGGCTTATTAATAATGGTCAAATCAAACAGCTGCAGTAAAAGCAACCATCTAATAACGCGAGCATTTACACATGGTTTGTTCATTAAATATCTAATTGTAGCATGATCAGTGTGCACAAAGGTTTGATAGCCTGTGATATAATGTCTCAATTTTTTTAAGAATGCACGACAGCTAGGAGTTCCTTCTCGGTCACTGTATAGTTTAACTCTGCCTTTGACAAGTTTTTGCTTATAAAGTATCTGGCATAGGGTAACTTTTCATCATTTTTTCCTAAGGTTGCTCCTATTGCTTTGTTTGAGGAATCTATGTGAATGTGAAAGGATAGGGCCCAGTTTGGGCCTCTGAGAATTGGGGCAGTCACTAGCTTGCTCTTCAAGGTATCTAGAGCTTCTTGACAGTTTTCTGACCATATGAACTCAACATCTTTGCCTAGGAGGCCAAACAAAGGAGAGGCTAACTTGTTGAAGTCTTTAATGAATCTCCCCTAATATCCAACTAAGCCTAGGAAGCTTCTGACATATCTCACCTTTTGAGGAGGTGGGACCCTTTGGATGATGGCAATTTTGTTGGGTCCACCTGCAATCCTTGTTGAGATATTGCATAACCTAGCACGGTCCCTTCAGTCATAAAAAATTCACATTTTTCTGGACTGAGGGATAGTTCATCTCAATACACTTATCTAGAACTTTTCTTAGGTTAGATAAAGCTTCTTGAAAGTCAGAGCCATAAGGAGTAAAACCATGCATGTATATTTCTACTACATCATGAACCAGTTCAGAAAATATACTCAATACCGCTCTTTGGAAAGTGGTTGGAGCGTTTCACAAACCAAAAGGAAGGAACCAGTTTAAAAAGGTGTTGAAAAGTGTGCAACAAGAAATGCCTGTTGAGAATGCAACAAGATGATGGAGCTTAGTGGAAAGGAGTCGCCTTCACTAAGTGGTCCCGCGGGCAAGTTTTGGCGCAAAGTCTATTTTTAGACATATGGATCATGGTCTATGAGTTGCAGGATGATGTTTATGGATGATTGGTCATGTTGGGAAAAATAGATGGACTTCTATTTTTTTGGATCACAGCGGTGTGATCAGAGTCTATTTTTAAACTGTCAGGTAAAAATAGAAACAGTCAAATATTATTAGCCCTTAGTAATATTTGGACTCTAAACTTTATCTTATTCTCTTGGGGCACTTCAGTTGGAGCTACATATGTGGCACATGCAACTGCCTGAAGGAATCACATTGTTACCTATGGGTTGACTGAGCTATTGCATGAAGGACGTCAGTTAGAACTCAAGTGGTTGAGTTCTGTGGAGTTAGATGAGCAGTTAATGGAGTTGTGTTCAGTTTGACTTAGTTGAACTAGTTGTATTTAGTCTAACTGGCCAATAGACTAATGATGAGTTGTGTGAATTAGTTATTAATTAATTCACTAATTATTAACTCATAATGCAACTAAAAAATACATCAATTAACTCAGTGCATGGACAGTTCAGTGGAGACAAGTGTTAGAGGTTGAGATTGTTATCAGTTGTGACTATAGTTGTACATGTGATTTGCACAATCAATGGATTGAGTATTGCCAATGAGGATTGCGTGGTATATCCAAGGGAAATACGAATTTGGATCATTCATTCATCAGTATTCTCATGCAGGTATTGTGCAGTGGAGGTAGGCAAGCATCGGAGGAGATTTGGAGATCAGATCTGAGCTGTATTGTGTGTAACAAGTGGAGATAGTGTTGGATACTTGTGAAGAGTATTGTACTATGTATTGTTACATGATCTCAATCAATATAATATACAGATAGTTTGGGGTTTTTAGTGAGATGCTTTCCCCAGTGATATACTATGTTATGTGTGATTTATGCTTCTATGTGCGCATGTTATTGTTTATTCTTCTGTAAATTGATGATCAACGTAGAGGAGGTTAAGTATTATGCATGTATTCCGCAATAGTGTATAATCGGGATAATCTTTGCGAATATGTGTCATATTATTCAAAATTTCTACACCTAGGCACAAACTGAAGATATATTCAAGAAGTACAGGAACCAAGGATGAACATACTCCTATTGGCACACTCCAAATGAGTCAAAACAGGCCCGATCAAAGTTCGTCAAACTTGACTAGTCATTTAGGAAATCCCCTAATTTAGGGGCAGTTTTGTGATTTTGTGGAAACTTCCCATATTTTATGCAAAAAAAGGATGGATTCGACCCTAGTAGGTGGAATAGGACTCTCATTGGTGGTTACAACCATTATAGTTGATTTAGTTATACGTTTAGCGTATTTAAGCACAACAACTAAACAACTATGAATATATATTATTATCATTGTGAAAACTCTCTTTTTGAATACATTTGAAGACTTGCTTTATATTTCTTATGCTTCATTGTTGTGGTATGTGATTGTTGATCTACTGTAGTTGGTAGTATTCAAGTGTGCCAAGCAAATGTGGAGGACCCCCATTCTAAGCTTAGTACATTACATTGTAATTGTTGTGCATAATTGTTAATATCTTAGATTGCTAAATATTTCCTTTACAATTTCTTATGAATATTTTATGAGTTAATTCATTGTATGTCATAGCCATTTATATTTTTGAAGTGATTTCCTTTCAGTAATTGGTTAAGTAAGGAAGGACATCCTAGATATCTAAGTTAGATCCTCTTCCTTATGAGCTAAGAATTGAATTAGGAATTGTGTTTATGCATTTAATATTTATTGCTTTCTTAATTTAATTTTGTTATGCTTTATGGTGGAATTGGTTTTGTTGGAATAAGAATTATTAGGAAGGACAACCAGGACCTCTAAGTTAGAGCCTCTATGCATTTCCATTATTTTCATCTAAACAATTTCTTCCTACATTAGTTAAATCTAAGTCCCATATACCTTAGCGTGCTTCTAATTTTACCAACCCGAATTGATATTAAAATAGATGCTTTAATTCAACTCCATAACATAGACTGACAATAACTCAATCCATTAAGTTAGGGCATTCAATTTTACCATATGCCACAATCATTAAGCACATCAAAACATAATCATGTCCAAAAAAATATATTGAATACCAATCTCATTGTTAGACTTCTATCATCATGGTTGTCATGTTTCTCACAAACAAGTAGTGTCAAGTTACCATCTACTAGAATCAAGGTTCTAACCTTCTTTATCGGATCAAGAAATCCAAAATGATAGATGTTAGCCAAACATCAAGTATACCACTATATCAAATATCAACATTAAGTAGCCTTATAGATTCAAGAAGTTCATCATGATCAAGAAGTAAAATACGTGTTCAATACCAAGTGCACAATTTCATCGTAAGAATCATTAACTCAAACCACTTTCATATGTATACATGAACTATTTGAGAAGGATAAATTTTCATCATACCTTAGGGCTTTACCTTGCCATCCAATATTGCAGTTGAAACATAATATTGAAACAATATACCATGCATACCTCGTAGTATTCAAATACATATTCATCTTTTCAGTTAACATAGGTAGCTTGTAGAATTTAGTCATCCTTTGGTCAGATGACTCTTTTTTTATGCTAGATCTTCTCTTCCTACATTATCAATGATCCTCAATAAGGATCCACTTATCATATCTCATCAAGAAGTTAAAAGAATTCAAATACTCAAATATACATGCAGGAAGTATAAGTAATGTTCATAAATCAACTTTATAAGTCTAGACAAAAGTAAAGACATAAGTCAAGAAATACTCACCTTCAATGAGTGGTGATCCTCTCCCTCTTGAACCAAACTTCAAGAGCCATCATTGTCCATTGTCCACATAACAATGTTTCCTTCAATCAACTTTATCAACAACCAGACCTACTAGAGATTATCCCATCTAGGGTTTCATCAAATCTGTCACAAGTGCTTGAGAATCTTCACATTGACCATGCAAGGTTTCATATCTCAAAGCTTTTCCATAAGTCAGGGTTTCTCTTAAACCATAACTTCATAGTATCCATCAAACCCTAATACACAAATCGCCTATGGTTTTCTTCAAACCCTATATTTCTTTTAGGTCTCCTACATATTCTCTTGCTTCCATCAAAGGTCTCTCCATGGGGGTGATCTCTGTGAATTTTCTTCAACGCAGCTCTGAAACCATGTTAATTTTTCTTAGGGATATATTGTTGTTTACTTTGATAATTTCATTTCTTCATTAACACATTAAGTTCACCCCAGAACATCATAAAATTATTCAGATTTACATCATTATTCAACTTCATATGCAACTATGTAGAAATAACAATATCATCATCATCAATGTAGTGGAACATAAAATTATTCAGATTTACATCATTATTCAACTTCATATGCAACTATGTAGAAATAACAATATCATCATCATCAATGTAGTGGAACATAAAGGAACAATAGAAGAAAATCATTCACACATAGAGACACCAGGATTGGTCGAAGACCAGGGAAAAACCCACTATGGGGAAACCCCTTTCAAATTCTTCTTCTTATTAGATCGTCATCAAATAATTTAGTAAAAGCAAGTACAATGATCCATATCTTCATTTATGCAACTAACCAGCAAAACAACTACAGCATCCTTGAAATGAACCCAATAATGCGTATACTCAAAACCATGATTCTGAAGTCTGTAATGAACTGTCACTGTCTGTAGACTCTGCGGTCAACACGAAAAAACTTTGGAAGACTGAGATTTCATATTTTAGGTCCTAGTTTCATGGAGGAGTTTTGTTAGCGACTATAGCTTCTCAGTCGCTCCCTTAAGCCTAGCAAGCGAGCGACTTGGGTCAGAACTAAACTGTGGAAACCCTAATTCCCAGTCGCATAAATAGTAAGTTGTCTCTGCGACTATAAGGCTCCAGTTGCACACATGAGCCTTTGTGGGAGTGACTGTGGTTGGCTCCATCTTGTGTTGTGCCTACGACTATGGCCCAAAACCCTAGATTAGAGATGTGAGCCTCGGACCCTACAATTTCACCTCGGAGCGAACTTATTCCTCCACAAATGAGCCTCAGGCCTATGTGAACCAAAACAAGATAGAAGAGTGTCTCATGGTGGTGTACAAATGAGGTAGAGGCCACTTGTATTTATAGCCTTCCAAGGTGGTTCAATTTTCTTTAGGGCCGACCTTATCAAATGTGCACATGTGGGCTTTTCTTCATAAGTACACTTTCCCTTATTTGATTTGAGTGATCTTTAGGTCGATTTTTGTAATCTCGAAAAGAGGAATTTAATGCAATTATTATCTCCATAAAGTGAGTTTTATAAAGTGGAATTTGACCACAGTTGCATATTTTAACATTCCACGCCCCATCCAGGGGTTGTTGAGGCAAATTAATTACCTATCATTTAATTGTCAACCCGGGGGTTTCGTAAAACTTGTGAAGCATGCGTGCACTATATATGCTAGAAATTAACTTTCAATTTAGATCAATCTAACTACAAAACCAAATAATGTAAAAACAAATTCACCTATTCTAATTCAACACTCAATTCAAAAGAAATTATAGTACAGTGTGAGGAGTTGAAATCTTAATCTTTCAATCTTGTAGGAACTGAAAAGCACAACACTCTTTCAGAAATGAAAGCAAAAAAAATCATTCTTAACCTCTCACACAGGAAAAGATATGAAAGCAAATAAAAACAAATGCTCTTAACTTCTAGGTAGAAAGCAAATAAAAACAATCACTCTTAACATCTCACACAGGAAAAGATATGAAAGCAAATAAAAACAAATGCTCTTAACTTCTAAGTAGAAAGCAAATAAAGGCAATCACTCTTAACCTCTCACACAGAAAAAGATATGAAATAAATAAATCTTAATCTATGAAAGTAATAAATCTTAATCTATGGAGGGATTTAAAGAAGTCCAGAACAAAAGAAAATCAGGGAGAAGTATACCCAAACGACAAATACCCAAGGAAAATATACGGTCTGGAAACTCAAAATAAATTCAAAGCCCTCCAGGAAGAAGAAGTCGAGATGGAAAAGGAAGCTAACGGCGAGGAGACAATGGAAACTATAAAAGAAACTGGAAAACAGGGTTCAGGACAAAGGGATACAAAACAAGGAGAGGTAGAAGAGAAAGAGGAACTGACAAACGAACAAACTCAAATGGAGGTAGACCCACAGAAAGACAAAGGAGGAGAAGAGGAACGAATAATGAGGAAATTGCTACAGGAATGGAGGTTTTTAGATGAAAGATTCATCCCGGAGGAACAGAAGCAAATATATAAAGAAGCATTTCAAAAATATAAGGAAAAGGCAAGGGCAACAACAACAAACAAACTGGAACAAATAGAAATGCAAGGGACTCAAAACTCGGGAATGGGCAGCTCTGGCAAAGGAGGAAGAAAAAGGGGCAGGCGCTCGATGAGCGAGACAATCCAGGAGGTAGGAGAGATGCTGGTGAATTTAGGAAGAGTCATACCTCTATCAGAGGTATTCCAACTACCCCCAAAACTATTAAAATGATTATTACAAGTTGGAACATCAGAGGTCTTAACAGTAGAGGTAAACAAAGATATTTGAAAGACAGATTAGAAAAAGATAAACCAAGTATAATGATAGTCCAAGAAACAAAGATTAGTATGCAAAAAATGGAAGAAATAATGAGCAGGGGTAATACTCGGTATGAGGTTATGGGGCAGGATGCGACAAGTAGTGCAGGAGGATTGGAAATCCTATGGAACTCGGAGAAAATACAATTTGGAAATTGGATAAGCTTTCCTCAGATCCTCTCAGGCACGTTTAAAGTGATAGGGTCATCTGAGTGGGAAATCCTCTCAGGAGTTTATGGACCGCACTCACCAATTGAACGTAAAGGATTCCTACAAAATTTGAAATCAACACGGAGAATCTTCTCAGAGATACCATGGATTATAGGTGGTGACTTTAATATGATCACGTCCTTAGCAGAAAAGAGAGGAGGATTGAGAAGGATAGATCCAGATATGGAAGAATTCAAACATGATATCGGAGCAGAGAATGGTGGATATTCAAACAATAAATGATACTCATACTTTGAATAATCGTAGAGGAGGAACAAATCAAATAGCTTCGAGATTGGATAGATTCTTAGTTTCAGAACAAATCATGATGAGAGATGTATATATAGAAGCTATGATTTTTCCAGTAGTAGGCTCAGATCACTGGCCGATAAAGTTAGAAAATGACCTTAAGCAGGGCCCCAAAAAAAAACCATTCAGGTTTGAAGCATTTTGGCTCAGGCACCATCAGGTTTTGCCAAAAGTAGAAGAATGGTGGACTATGAGCAGGCAAAGTGGGAGAAGTAAAATGCAAACATTCCAATTAAAATTGAAAGAACTCAGGGGGGAAATTAAAAAATGGAACAAAGAAGAATTCGGGGACATATTCAAAGAACAGCAACGCTTAGAGCAAAAAATGAGTGAGCTGCAACAGACGATTATAACAGAAGGTAGAAATGAAGAGAGAAGTAGAGAGGATGGCATAGTAATAGGCCAACTTGAGGAGCGAAGAAAGTAGGAAGAGATATTATGGAAACAAAAGTCCCGATTAAAATGGCTCAGAGAAGGAGAAAGGAACTCGAAATTCTTCCATCATGCCATGATCCAGCACCAACAGAGAAATAAGATTTTCTCAATTAAAAATACGGGAGGACAACGCATAACCCAGCACGAAGAAATGGAACAGGAGCTAGTAGGACATTTTAAAGGCATTCCCACTGAACCTCAAAGGAACATAATAGAGGCTATAGGTAGGATAAGTAATGAAATCCCAAAGATGGTAACCAGGGACCAAAATTTAGCATTGATGAGGGCAACAACCCTGGAGGAAGTGGAGGAAATAGTGAAGGGCCTGAAAAGAAACAAAGCCCTAGGCCCAGATGGATATACTGCAGAATTCTACCAAGCAAGCTGGCAGTTCATAGGAAAAGAAATCTTAGAAGTTGTAGAGGAAGCGCGCAGACAAAAAAAGGTATGGCCTGGACTAAACTCTACTCTTTTAACTCTTATCCCAAAAACTACTCATTCGGAAACAGTAGAGGGCTTTCGCCCAATTTCTCTTTGTAATGTTATCTACAAGATTATAACAACCTTAATGGTCAAAAGACTAAAACCAATCCTCTCCAGCATAATATCCCCTGAACAAATAGGGTTTATGGAAGGGAGGAAAATCTTAGATGGTTTGGTAGTTTCTCAGGAAGTAATACATACATTGAAACGAAAAAAGGAACCAGGAATGATGATTAAACTAGATCTTTCAAAAGCTTATGATCGCCTAAATTGGAAATATTTAGAGTCAATTCTTTAGGCTTATGGGTTCTGTAACAAATGGGTGAAATGGATACTTAGCATGATCTCTACGCCTAATTTCTCCATTCTTCTGAATGGTACACCAATTGCAACCTTCAATGCTACCAGAGGATTGCGCCAAGGAGACCCCTTGTCTCCATTTTTGTTTATAATAGTGGCTGAAGGATTGGGAAGATACATCAAAAAAGAGCTGAGAGAGAGGAAAATAAAAGGGTTGAGACCATGGGGAAACAACCTCCCTGTTACACACCAACAGTTCATAGATGATATTATGCTATTTTGTAAAGTCTCACTGAGAGAAGTCAAAAGAGTAAAGGAGGTCCTAGAGTTATTTATGGAAGCTTCAGGTACTGAAATTAACAAGGACAAATCAAGCATCTTTATTTTCAATACACCTGAAATGGTCAAATCCCATTTGACAAGAACGCTGGGGTTCAGAAAGGGAGAATTACCTACTAAATACCTGGGCACCTTGCTTGCTATAAGTCCGTTAAGGATAGCTAATTGGCAGCCTACCCTAGAGAAACTTAAAAACATATTAGCTAATTGGTCCTTTAGGTCCCTTAATATAGCAGCAAGATTAGTGCTACTCAAATTGACTCTCCAATCAATTCCCATCTACCCTCTATCGGTAATGGTTGTACCGAAAGGGGTATGCACCAAAATGATTGAAATTTTCCAGAAATTCTTATGGGGAGGGCCAAAACAGTAGAAGAAATGGGCCTTAATTTCATGGAATAGCCTAACAAAAGCAAAGGAGGTAGGGGGACTAGGGCTAAGAG
>APFE030799670.1:13445-30990 GCA_000404065.3 Pinus taeda
TGAAAGGATGCACCTGAGTCAATCAACCATGCCTCATGATCTACATGTGTACTTGAAGAAGCCAAGTACACATACCCACCTTCATCTGAGGTGGTTTTCACCTCTGCAGAAGGAGCCTCACTAGATCCCTTTCCTTTGTCAGGAGCTTTAGATTTATAGTCCCTTTTGAAGTGGCCTTCCTTTCCGCATTTATAGCACACCACCTTTATAGGGTTTTCTGGAGATTTAGATCTCCCTCTAGATTTAGATCTCCCACTCGATGAATTATTTTTGTTTCTGTTCTGGGACCGTCCTCGTATAGACAAGGCATCACCATTATGTCTCTCCATATTTTTCTGTCTCATCTCCTCCATTAGCAAGGCTAAGACTATTTCATCAAACTACAAGGCAGTTGCATTGCTATCTATTGCAATAACCAAACTATCCCATGAATTTGGTAGAGAACACAACAAACTGATACAATTATCTTCATCTAAAATTTTATTATCAATAGATGCTAACTGACTTACCATAGTATTAAATGCATTCACATGCTCTGTCACTGAGTTTCCATCTTTCATCCTCACTTTATATAGCTTTTTCCGTAGGAATAGTTTATTCACCAGAGACTTAGATTGGTACAAAGTCCCTAACTTGTCCTATAAAGCCTTCACCATAGCTTCCCCTGATACATTCAACAATACTGAATCTGAGACACACAATCGTATTGTGCTCTTTGCCTTCTGATCCAACTTCTTCCATTATTCATCGGACACTTCTGTTGGTTTAGAACTTGGATCTACTGTGATCCACTGATCTTTATCCACCAACAGATCCTCCATCTTGGGTTTCCATAACTCAAAACTTTGAGCATTAAATTTCTTGATCTCTATCTTTCCACTGCTCGCCATCTTCTTTCACCACCAAAATCGATCTCGTAGATCTCCCACTGGATAGGGTCTACCACAGGCCTGAGTGAAACCCCTCAGAAACAAAGGCGTCTCCTTGAAGCCAAAACAAATCCAATACCAAATGTAGGTTTTAATCTCGTATATAGATTACCTACATACGAATTCTAAAACACATAAAATAAACAATGTGAGAGCATAACACATAAAACACGTATACACAGAGATTTTCCCCTGGATCCAAAAAATGGGACTACCAGCTTGATTTTTCATTATGTTCCTTTTAATGTTACAATACATATTTATACATGCCGAAGCATCCAATACCATGGACTGAAAACCATCGCATCCAAAAAACATGTGTGAAAATCATCTGCAAAACCATAGGTGGGTTCGCCCAACCTAACATAGGTTTCAAAACAAAAATTTTCCCGGGCGCTGCCCCAGACCCCATAAAGTGGGGTTACGGGTACGCCTCAAACCCCATGTGACCCCCGCTCTAACTCTTCGGTTAACTTTGTGGGCTATCCATGGAAAGAATATAACACAACCCAACAATATATAGTGTGGAACTTGAAGTTCTCCAATTTTGTGACTTTATCTTATGCAACCTTCAGATTCATGATTATGTGAGATCCCACTTGTCGATGAAAGGTGGGCCAAGGCAATTTATTTTTCCTCTGAAACGCTGCTCACAACCATATGAAAATATGATACAAAACTTTTTCCATGACAAGATGATATGTGGCATACCTCAATAACAAAAATGAAAATGCCTCACACCACTGAACACCTAGAGGTAAGTTCCATTTGGAGAGGCCAACCAATCAACAACCTCTGATATTGAATTCATCACCTCTTGAGACATGCAAGGAGGTTCTTCTTCAAAGACCAGTGAATACAAAACAAAGAAGAAATAATCAACCAACTTTCCCATAACTCCTTTGTGATTGCACTCTCCTAGTATTTTGTAATATATATGGACAAGAGGTTCTTTAGGTACCCAATTCCATCTCTTACCAAGAAAGGAATTCAGGGCACATATACCATCCAATATATAGCCAAACATATAGGACTTTCCTTATTTAACATTGGGATGATTCTTCGCCATGTTTGCATTGACTCTAAGCTACTTGGACAAAAGTTTATACCAATTAAATATCTTTCCCTCAATGATAATTTGATACAACATGTACACCCATCCTTCATGAAAGGAATCAATATCCTTTTGTACATAAATCTGACAACATAATATAATAAAATATTGTAATATTGTCCCAAGCATTTAGTTTTATAAGTATTGTTGGGTGTCTGGAAAAACTTTGTTGGCTCTTTCACTCAATTGTTAATCACATATTTGGTGCTCAAATAGTTTGTAATAACATATGAGTGTGAATCCATATACTACTTGGGATTAGGTAAATCATACATCCATTGAAAATCATGATCTCTATTGGAAGCAACATGATGTCCACTGAAACTATTGAGTAGCTTGTTCTTAGTATCCAGGCCATGTAGGATGCACTTGATAGCATTTGCACAAGGAAGAATGAGAACTCGCATGCTTCCTTGTGGAAAGTTGATAGCTAGATAAAAATATATACCTCTATGTATTCTATACCTGCTTTGTATTCTTTAGCTGTAAAAGCATCTTTAACCATGTTCCAAGTGATCTCAGAGTCCTTTTCAATGATGAGTTGATTATCAGAACAAATATGCAAGGTAACTTGACAACTCTCAACCACCTCATCAATATAGCTCTTTGTTCTCTTTTTTGAGGCTGATCTCTTAGGAGGCATGATGATGCCTACCAATGGAGAAGAAATGAGCTAAAAATTTGCAATACCTATAACTAGAGAGGTAGTATGGAAAACAAGTTAGATCAAGCAGGTTATTCCATTAGTCAAACATAAAGCGAAAAATCACTCATCAAGGAGATGGATTGCGTAGTTTTTGGGCTTTAGGAGGTAGACATATGACTGGGATTATCTAGTGCACGATGAGGAGAGGGAATGCGTAGTTCCAATAGTCAAGGGAGAGCTTGAGGCTTGAAATTGCACAATGTGCAGTCTCAGCTGGGCAAGGGAGAGAAGAGGGTACATAATCCATGATATCAATGGCCAAGGCTAAGGGCTAAGGCCTGGAATTGCGTAATATGGATATGGACAAGCTATTTAATTCATATTGCACAATCTTAAAGGTCAAGGAGAATGCTTTGGGCTTAAGGATGTGAAATGTGTAGTTGAGTGTGGGAAAAAAATAGTGAGGATTATGCAATTTTGTGAAGGGGAAAGAGAGAGAGAAAAAATTTGATATATGAAGCTGGGTTAGGAGAAAGTGTAGATCAGCCTTATGATAGATTATATTAGTGAATAACATGGCCCAAAATTGTTCCTGAAAAAAGGAAAAACAAGCATTCGTAAAAAGTCCCAGCAGCGGAAATTGTTGGTAGGAAACAAGCAAGAAGGTGATGCAACACTTGAAAAAATTGAACGATGGAATAAAAAAACACTTCTACAAGATAATATTAAGAAAAACACCATGTACAATGAAAATAAATGGGAAAAATTAACACTAATAGAACCAAAAGATACAAAAAATGGAAAATAACAACACACAAAAAAATTACCTAGAAAAGCATTGCAAACCAAGTTGAAAGTCCCTTGATCTGATGAGGAAGGATAGAGATGATAGTTAAAGTGTGAAAATGAGTTCTATTAGGCTTTATTTTATAGGTTTCTCCCCACAGAGCTAGGCTTAGGGTTTCTGATGGACATTCCTAAAATCAAGGATGTAGTGACACATGTTGTTTAGTTCAAAATATAAACATTATGCCACATGTCAAGCACTGATTGTTCACTCCTTATGATCTAGGGATGCACATTTTATTACTCTGAGAAATTACAAAGTCTCACTTGCAAGGTGACTATGCAATTCCTAGTAACAAGGGATTACATAATCCACTAGCTTAGTGAAATGTGTAGTTCATACTCTAAAATAGAGATTTTGTAGTTTGTAAGCTTACTGTCTGCTAGTCTTCAAGGTTGTGCAGTTTTGATCATCAGGACATTGTGCAACTAGAAACCTTGAGGAATTGCATAGTTCTAAGAGTCAAGACCTCGAGTTGCTGTAGGATCAGGGAAAAAGTTGATTGTGTTTGGAAGATGTTTATTTGTCTTTGAAAATACTTATTCATCATCAAGAGAACCTAATGAACTCATCACAAATATTGAATGCATGGATAAGTGATAAGAACACAGGACCATTAGAAGGAATCCTTGATGAGAGTGAAAGATAAGTTCTTATAAACAGAAGGTAGGATCCAAAATAGAAGCATAGGAAAATTTTTGAAGTGGGGTTGTAGTAGTTACAACACTTGGTGGCACACTAGTAGAACTATAGTAGTTTGTATGGGTCAACTCCGTAGGCCAGTTCTATCTCTTCAGGAAGTTGTAGAAATTTTTCTCTTTACACATCTTGTAGAGAAACTGTAGATTAAATTGATTATGCAATGTACTAAAGAAAAATACTCAATCTACTCCTACTATCAAACTTGTGGATGCTTAATCAATTTGAGCAAGATCAATCAGAACAAATATAACAGAGAAGAAGAAATCATACACATGAAACGCAGAAGAATACTCTGTGGAAAGCCTCAACTAATAACCCCACTATCTGTAATATCATACAAGTGGAAATATCTCAGGATTATACAAAGCCTTAGCTCTCAAGCCATCCATCTCTCAATACAGTCCCTCACTGCTGCTCATAGATAGAATAAAAAACATGTATGCCTTCCTTCAGTCCTCCAAACCCCCTATTACTTTGCGGTTGTTTCTCCTGGGCCCTCCAACTACCACTTGTGTGATTCTCACATCACACACAATGCTGACCTCTAAAATAACTGCACAATCCTTAAGGAGTTAATTCCTTCTCCATGGATGAGCTTCCTTTATAGGAAAATTCCTCCAACATATAGTACAGTGTCCCTATCTTTAATCTCAACTAGGTCTTTCTCTGAATTGACATGCATGAGTTATTTATGAGAGAATATTCAGTTATTTGGAGAACACTAGTTGCATGCATGCATGCATTAATTGACTGAACTGACAATTAGTTCCTCAAACTATTTGGAACTAGTTTAACTAGACTTAACTCAGTTAACAAAGCTAACTAATTACAACTCAAATGCAACTCATCCTTATCCCCTTAATTTAAGGGATAACTGTTGCATGACTTCACATAGACTTCTTGTTTGAATTTCTCCAACTAATTAACTCAAGATGAATTAATTAATTATTTTTCAAACAACTATTTAGACTAAATTCGAATTTCAATTCTCAATTTTGATTCAAGGACAAATGAAAATTGGAATATATCCTGAAATGCTATTTATAGCAATACTACTTTTAGCATTTCTATTTTTTGCTATTTCCAATAGAGTTGGAGTATATCCTGAAATGCTATTTATAGCAATGCTATTTTTAGCATTTCTTGTTGCTACTTTCATCACTCCCTCTCAAAAAGAAAGACATTCAACTCGAACCTAATCCTGAAATTTTGGAATGTTCTTCATGCAACACCTCTCTCAAGTTTTGTTGCTCTAGAAACTATAGAAACAGAAAAAATATTCAACCTGAATCAGAATGGTTCCTCTTTCGTCAAAGTCTCTGACTGTTATTGCCTCTATCAACTAAAAACTCTGCACCTCTGTGCTCTTCAGTATCTGACTGCTCTAGCCTCTATCACATTGATCTTTGACTGCATCAATCACGCTGATTCCTCCTGCTGCATCTGTGCTGCTGCTGGTCCTATCTCCCAACACTACATTTTCATTACACCTCCTCTCATCATGTTGCCCATTCCTATACTGCAATTTAGTTACTGAGAAGTAAGTAATTGATCTCCCAACTAAGCTCCTTATTGGGCTAGAAACACCCTCTGATGCTAAAGCTCCCTCTGCCGCTCCATCCACATCTGTCTCTACCCATTCAACCAATCCTTCTACTCCTCATTAGGACTCCCATAGAAAGGTCTAATCAAGGAGGTTAGGTACCTCAAAGATCCTGCCTCTATTTTAGCCTTCTTCGAACTATCGCTTCACATCACCCCACCTCTCACCTAGAGGTATGGTTGCATGTGATCCCTCTGCCCACTTGGCTTGAAATTCCACCCTACTGGAGGTATCTGCATGAGTGGATGACTCCACTCGATCTCCTCTCAGTTTCTCCAGTTGTGGCTACTCCACAACCTCCTAAAGTTGCTTCACCAATTGTGGCTTCTCCATAATTGTCTGAGACTTCTTCTAGCACTGCATGTTGAGAGGTAATGTACTCTCCCTCTCAACCACCGAGTCTCTAACATTTGCCTTGCTCCTCAAGGCTTTGCATGCATCGCGAACCTCAAGAGAATATGTGTTCTATACCTCTGAACTGATCTATTTCACCTAACCCGTGGTGATGTGTCTAAGGAAAACCTTTCCCTTACTCAAGACAACATCGTAACCTTTGTTCTCCACCATCGCAATTGATACCAAGTTCTTCTTCAGTCTAGGCACATACTTCACATCTGTCAAGGTGATAGAAGCTCCATGCTCACTTTGAAAAGAAATCGTTCCCACTCTGGAAACATTATACATTTCATCGTCACCCATGTCTATGAGTATATTGAGGTCTTTCTCCTCCAAGGTACTGAATAAACTCTTATCGCCAGTCATGTGGAATGAGACTCCACTATCAAGAAACCAACCACTACCCATCATCGATGAAACCATGGATGCGATGAGGGTAAAATTAAATTCGAACTGAGAGCCTAATGCCTCACCTTCTGATCCTTTCTTGGACTTCTTCGATGGGAAATTATTCGCATAATGTCCCGTCTTGTGAATTCGGTCTGCACCTGCAACCCTGAACATCAAACTTCGAATCCTTCTTAGTAAACTATTCATAGCTATGATAACCTTTGTTCTGATACCATTAGAACTTTTTTTACAAAACCTCGCTTTGATACACATCTTGTAGAGAAACTGTAGATTAAACTGATTATGCAATGTATTAAATAAAAATACTTAATCTGCTTCTACGATAAAACTTGTGGAAGCTTAATCAGTTTGAGCAAGATCAATCAGAACACATATAATAGAGAAGAAGAAACCATACACATGAAACCCAGAAGAATACTCTAGGAAATCCTCAACTAAAAACCATAGAAACTTTTAGGGGCGAATGTTCGCCCTTTGGCGAAATTAAGGTGTTTTAAATTTTTAGTGGGCGAATATTTTGTATCATAGTACATTTTACAAATCACCTCAAATAGCCCACCTTATTTTAAGGGAGAGGGTAAAAAAGGTAAATTTAGCCCTTGAAATTAGGAGTTACAACCTTTCATTCGCCATTTTCAAGAATAGGTTTTATTAAGTGAATCCTATGGGCCAAATACTATATTTGTAAAAGAGGTATGGTAAATTAATAAAAATATAAATAAAAGAGGTATGGTAAATTAATAAAAATATAAATAAATGAGAAACATGTGAAATAAATAAAGCATTCTTTATATTTACTCCATAAGTCACCTTATATACATGCAAGGGTGTAAACAAATAAAAAATATAAGTAAAGTGGAGGTATGGTAAATAAATAAAACGTCTTTTTATACTTACTCAAAAGGTATCGCAAATAAATAAAAATATAAATAAACTAGACGCATGGTAAATAAATAAAACCTCTTTTTATATTTAGTCCATAACCCTCAGTTCTATTTATGAAGGCTCAAGAAAGAGGTTTTATTTAAGTGAATCCTATGGGCCAAATACCATATTTGTAAAAGAGGTATGGTAAATTAATAAAAATATAAATAAGCGAGAGGTATGGTAAACAAATAAAACATTTTTTTATATTTACTCCATAACTCACCTTGTATTTATGAATGATATGGTAAATTAATAAAAATATAAATAAACCAGAATTATGGTAAACAATTTTTTTTTTTTAATACCATGCAGAAAAATGTTATTAACCCTAATATTAGTATTAATAAAAATAAAAATGGCACATGGTATTCACCAAAATGACACATGGTATTGACCCATGGTATTCACTTGGAATGTAGTCTATTTAAATGGGGGAATTAAACCAGAATATATCCATCTTTACTCTGGATCTACTAACCCGCGAGAGATTGCGTTGCCAGGTTTCTGAAATCCCTCCCTCTTTGTACAAATAAAAAGTACATTGTTATAGCTGGTAATTTCTTGTAATTTCTTGAGTAGTGGGTTATGTAAAAAATTGAGCTTTGTTTTGTATTTGTTGTAAAAAATTGGACTAGACTTTTATATGTTTGAAATTTCAGTAGAGCTTGATGCATTGAATCCATTTGTCTTTAATGGGATATTAAACCAGCTGAATTCTGGGTAGTGGGTTATGTAAAAAATTGAGCTTTGTTTTGTATTTGCTGTAAAAAAATTGGACTGGACTTTCAACAATGGTTTGTGCAGTAAATAGCATTAGATTGTTGGGTTTTGTCCGAAATGAGGTTGAACACAACTTCTTGTCTGCAAAGTCGGTTGTTGCGAGACCACCAAAAATGGGTCGTTGTAAATCCAAGCCGGGAGGAGAAATCAATGCACGTATGTTTGGTTTGAAAATTATTTCACAACTATTGTTCTTTATTGTTAGCAATTGAAATAGAATTAAAACTTGTACAAATAAATTTAAAAGTCATATGAGGACAGTGTAAAAAATAAAAACGTCATAAAAAATATCTTGACAGAGGGTTCACCATCAAATTTAACTGCGATGTAAAGTGTGTTTTGAAAAATAAAAGAAATAAATTTAAATATATAAATAATAAATTTGTAATTTAAAAAATTCAATTTAATTTAAAATTTAATATTAAAATATTTGTTATAAAGTAATAGAAGTCATCGTTGGCACTTAAATATTAAAATGGTCTCATATATCGATAAAATTTTTCTGTGTGTGAAGAAATGGATAGCCTAATTCCAAGTTTGAGTGCATTGGACATTTATGTGAATAATTTTTTTATTATATTGTATGATTGGGAAATGGAGAGGTTAAATTTTTTACTATATTGTAGGATTGGGAAATGGAGAGGGTAGAAGCCAATAAGAAAATCTCAATGTTCGTACAGAATGAATTTTCCATGTTTGATAAGACATTAAATTTACCTTATATAAATAACATTTTAGGTATGATGATAGTTTACCCAATGTTTGATAAAAAATTAAATTTATTTCTACATTGAATAGCATTTCATATATAATGATAATTTACACAACTTTAAGGTGAGTAGAAAATAATTTTTTAATGTTTCTATATTTATGTATTTTATATATGAAGAAAGAATAAATATAGTGGAATATTATTTGTGAAAAATGAAAATTTTGTTATTTGAATTTCATATATATATTTCTCTATTTCATCTAGATTGTTATGAAGGTTTTAAAATTAGTGTTATATTATTTGTTGGTTTCTTATGGATACTTATGTTATTAAGAGAAAATTGGGGTTATGGAGTTTTGGGTTGTTGAGGCTTTGTTTTAAAGTCTTGATTGAAGAACTAAATAGATTTGATTGTCTATCTTAAGAAGGTCAAATAGGAAAGTGTTGGTGATACAATAGTGATTTTGAGGTAGTCATATCAAGTGAGAGGTGGAAATATCTCTATGGTAGAAGAAATCACATATCGTATTTGGAAACTAAGAAACCATGAGCACAACTTCATTTTGTGTAAGTTGAATATGGGCAGAAATCCCAACACCACAAAGAAAAAGGATTGGGACAAGATGAATGATATGGCCATTACTATGATTGGTCTTAATTTAATTGATTATGTGTTAATGGTTATGATTGGGGATTCTACAGAATTGAAGTTTAGGATAAGCTTGACTCATTCTATTAGGTTAAATTCCTCATGAATTGAATATTCCTATACAAAAAAAAAATCACTCTAAAGATAAAGGATAGTGATAGGATTATAGATCATCTTAATGCTTGCAATGCCTTGCTTAATTAGCTCAAGGCCATTAATTATGAAGCAGGCCAATGGGTGATGCATAACCTTGCTCTATAATATTCTAAAATTTTGGGAGAATCTAATAGTTTCCATTAGTATAAATACCAAGGTAGAGAATCACAAATTAGATCAAATTATGAGCCCATCACTATATTAGGGAGAAGAACCTTTGAAGAAGGCATTGATTCATAAGATTTTGGTGACTAGGGATGACTCTAACAAGTGGAATGATGAGAGATATATTGGGAAGAAATATAGATATAGAGGAATATATACTAAGAAAGGTAGAAAGTAAAAAGAGTAGATTTTATATAGGTGGCATCGAAAATGGCACAAGAGGAGTGAATGCAAGACGAAACCTTTAAAGGAGAAGGAAGAAAATAAGGAAGATTTAGGTGCTATGAATTCCAATAATGAGGGTAGCATGTATCCATCTCAGGTATGTTTCTTTAACATATTTCCATGAACAAACATGATTGATTGACTTAAGAGCTTCCCTCCATATAACTCTTGACAAGGAGTGGTTTGTGGGTTATGAAAAATCATGAGGAAAAAGATTTCTTAGAGACAATTTCACTGTGAAAGTACATAACATGGCAAGGTAAAAGCCTAATATAAAGATAGATCCATGAAGTAGATACCCAATATTGTGGCATGTTATAGAATTGGAATATAATTACTTTTGATGAGCCAAATGTTTGATGCATTTCAAGGCATTATGGTTTTGACCAAAGGTGTTCAAATTGGAATTTTGTTCAAGTTGGATGTGACTACTAAAGTTAGGAATGACAATACAATGGCAATAGAAAATACCAAATCATTGGAAACATTGAAGACATCAGACATACTTTGTGGCATTGTTGGATGATATATCTTAGTGAAAAGAACCTATGAGAGTTGTGGAAAAACATTACTATTTGTGGAATTCATTATTTGAGAATTTTTATTTTTACTTTTCAAGGGATGTGTACTTTGAAGGAAAAAAGGGTTCAATTTTCCTTTAGTAACAACAAAGATCAAGAGGTTCTTGATTTGGTTCATTTTGATATTTGTAGGCCTATTTATGTAGTCTCCATTGAAGGGCCTTACTGTTTTATTACTTTTATTGATTACTTCTCACAAAAGTCAAGGGTGTACTTCAAGAGGAAGAAAAATGACCTGCTTAATGTTTTTGAGCTTTTTGTGTACTTGGTTGAAAGGCAAAGTTAGAAGAAGGTGAAGGCTTTGAGAATAGATAATGATGATGAGTATTGTTTTAATGAGTTAGGGTTATTTTGAAAACCTTGAGGTTCTACAAGGTAGAGGACCACTAAACATACTCTTAAGAAAAATGGTGTCACTAAGAGGTTGGACTGAACCTGGATGGAGAAAGCATGTAGTGTAAAAGTAGTTATTAGTTTGAGTAAAAGATTTTGTTTTGAAGTGATTTCTAGAGAAAAGTATTTGACTGATAGATGGCCTTTTGGATGATAAGGCATATGAAGAGGCTTGGAGTGGAGAGAATCCCTCTATTTCACATCTCCATATTTTTGGAAGTTAGGCTTACATGTACGTACCTAGGCTAAATGAGACTTTTTTTAAGTCCAAATTATTCAATTACATCCTTATGGGATATTTAGGAGTAAATGGTTACAAGTTGTGGATTCCATCTAAGCATTATCCTATCCAAAATTAGAAAATTACCTTCAAGGAGGATAAATATTACAAATATCGGCATGAAGAATTATCATCGATAGAGAGGGTACATTGTGTATTGGTTCCATAATTCCAATGAGGAGTTAAAGATCAAGTTCAATAGTTTTTAGAGGGACCAAATATAGAAATTTCATAGAGGGAGGTTGAATTCAAAATGAACAAAATCTACCATTAACGCCTAATGAAAATGTGAATCTTGAACATGAACATTGAGATGAATTATGGACAAAAAAGTGGTGATGGGTATGCCTATGAGCCAACCCATTTTACTAATTTTTATTTATCTTCCATGTGTTGTGAGAAAAGACATTTTAAAGAGTCTCTTAATGGAGATGTGTCTCGTCACTAGAAGCAACCAGTGGAGGAAGAAATGAAAGCCTTGAAACAAAGCCAAACATGGCATTGTTAAAGAGTTGCTTGAAGGAAGGGAAGTAATAATATGCAATGGGTGTTCAAGGAGAAGTATAATAAAAATAATTACGTACAATGGTATAAGGATCCTTTTGTAGTTAATGGATACTCTCACCTATAGGGTTTTGATTATGAGGAAATGTCCTCTCTAATGGGCAAGATAATGAGCTCAAACGAAAAAAAATACATGAAATAGTTAACCGTTTTGAAGGGATCATCTTTTGATTGAAGAGATCATTGTATGGATTAAACAATCCCCATAATAATGTTTCCAAGAATTTGGTAAATGTGTTGTGGGGCAAGGGTTTGAAAGGAGTGAGCCAACCATTTTGTTTACTTCAAGAAAGAAAGAAATAGTTTCATTTTTCTAGTATTGTATGTTAATGAAATTATTTCGACTAGTGAGTGTAAGCAATTTATCAAGTAGAATAAATCCAAATTGTCACATGAGTTAATTGACAAGGACTTAAATGAGCTACATTATTCATTGTAAAATGAGTTGAAGAGAAACTATCAAAATAAGAAATTGTATATCAATTAAATAAAGTATGTGGAAAACATACTCGATCTCTTTGGGATGGATAACTATAAGCCACACTTGTCCTAAGAGAGAACAACCTAAAGTAGGGATAGAACAAGTTCCACATGCTTGGTATATTGGTAGTCTTAGGCATGTAATAGTGTGCACAAGACCCAATATTGAACATGCAATGTGATTTGTAAGTAGGTACAAGGAAAACGCTAGGAGCGATCAGTGGGTAGATATCAAGTGGATCTTTATGTACCTATTAGGCACAATAACTACAACATTTAGTGTGAAGGAAATGGAAGCAAGAAGCTTCAAATTTACGGGTTTGTTGACAATGACTAGGATAGGGATGTGGATAGTCCATATACATTTATGATGTTTGAAGAAGTTTTCAATTGTTAAAGTAAGAAACACCAGGTATTTTTGTATTCTAGGACTGAAAGAGCGTACACTGAAAATTTAAATGTTTCCAAGGATGTTGTTTGGTTGTAATAGTTATGCAAAAACACTAGACATGAACATGGGTCTATGATTATTTGTTGTGACAATTATAATGCAATTGCTTTAGAAAAAAATCATGAGTTCTATTCACAAACAAAACATATTAGAGTAAAATTTTACTCCAAGAGGCAATGGAGTCCATTAAACTAACCATACTCAAGATTAAGACTTAGAGATAATATAAAATTATTTAACAAATTATGATGGGAAAAATTTTGCACAATGTTAGAGGCAAGGTAAGAATTCAACTTATTAATGTAAAATCTGTCAAATAACAAAATTATAAGGATATTGCAATTCTTTTACGTATTTAAATTATCTATATAATTTATAATATATCCATAAAATTAAATACTTTATTATATATAAATTTAAAAGAAAAACATAGACTTCCAAAAAAAAATAAAACCAAAGTCTTAAGAAAACTTGAGAAAAATAATGCCATGTTAGGCAATGAATATCCAATTATCAATCCTTAATTTCTTCCGAGTTCTCATGTTCAGGGTATATTTTCAATGAATTCTCATTTACAGATATGTATATTCAATAAATTTTAGTATAATACAATAGAGTACACTTATATACTGAACCAGATTTTCTTCCTCCGGGTAGCATAGCTCTATACCAGTTCAGGATTTACCATCTTCTGTACATTGGAGGCGAAGGTAACCAACATCTCCATTACTACAACAGCCGACGCGATATCTTGTCATGAATTTACGTTATTTTGTGATCACATCAGAGAACATGCATTTGGGTTGTCGTCACTGAACAATTGGGGAGGATGGCAATTCTGGATGACATACCTCGGAACACTCGGCGCGCCTCTGTCGGTCTGATTGCCATCGCCATCCCCTTTCTTTTCATGCACATTTTCATCTCCCTTTTCTGATTTCTTCTGTGGTATAACTTGGGCGCGTTTACGGGCCTTCTTGTGAATATGATCCACCAAATCCTTTGGATCCATCGTTCCCCATACACTACATTTTTGGTTCTTAAAATCTGCCTCTGCACTCTCCACACCTGTATATCACATATGCCGCCGCCATTTAAGGCATCATCCTTATTTGGAACATGAAAATGCGAATCAATGAGATGCACCCATACCTTTCATTTTGAGGATAGTTTTTTTCAGATGTATAGCACATGCTTCGCAATGCATTTGAACCTTCATCACAACGATCGATACAGTTGACTGACAATGAACCATTTAAAGCTTTAATTTATGAGGACGAAACCGACCATTTAAAGTCTTGACTTGTGAAGACTGGTTGTTTGATGAGAATGTTTTAATATAGCAACACTTATAATAAAACACTAAACATTGTTTAGATCTGTGTAGCAGTAGAACACTAAACATTCCTAATCCATTTTCATATATTATTAAAAAAATGTTTGTTCATATTTTTAGATTATTTAATATTGGAGCTAGTTAGCAAAAATGAATGTTTGAATAGGAAAACTATGCCCAATTTTCTCAAATAAGATGTTGAATCTTGATAATGAGCTACACTTACTCGCTCTGAATGTGATGAATCCCTAAAATTGAACTTGAATGTGATGAATCACCAAAAATTCAAATAAAAAGATGTCGAATCTGGCTTTGTTGCCCATTCTCATAAATGAATCTTTGCGCAGAGATTTTTTTTTCAGATTCCAACTTCAATTTTTTTAATTGAAAATCGAATGGATCTTTAAATTGGTATTTTCTCATCCTCTTAATCAGTTTCTCTAGGTTCTTGATTCTCTGAAATTATCTCACCCATCCTTCTCAGCTGCTTAATACATTGCCGCAAGAAGACTGTAACCTACGAAATGAAACAGTAGACATACCTTCTGTTCAACTCTAATAATTTCCTGCTGTTTGTCGTCCTCGGTTTTCTTTTCACATGACCTCTTCTGATCTTCTTTCTTCTCGTCTCCAGTGTACACCACTTCTGTTTTCTTTTTCCCTAATTTCTTCCCAACTAATTCACAAAGCTTCCGAGGATCCACCTTCCCCTTTACTGTCACATTATTGTTCTTCAAATCAACTATCACTATTTCCACCCCTGCTCCAATGCAAAATTTCAAGTATCTCACACCATTTCTTGAAAAAAGCAAAACAAAATCCACATAGTTATGATCTCTTTGCAAGGATCTAAAAAAGAAAGAAAAGAAATGCTGAAATTACCTTCATATCCCTTTAAAGCCCTTTCGGTCTTCATGGCACAAGCCTCACAGTGCATATACACCTTCAATATTACTGTTTTGGACTCCTCATTCTTCTCATTCTCCCCCTGCAAAAACCAAAACCTTGCCCCGTTGAATATGGCGATGTAAAAATCATGAATTCCTGAGAATGGATTGATTAGCAAATTAGATTTAATCAAAGCATTCGAAGCATACGAACATTCATAATACATACTCTTGTCGCCTCTCTCATCATCACTGGGTCTTAAGCTTTGGATTAATCTGCAGAAGTAGTAATATATTTGAAGGTGTGAGCGATTCAGGGATATTTGAAGCAGCACAGCACTTTCAGCAATTGAGGGATATTGCAAACATTAAGGAAGCAAACACCTGCCATTCGTCCACTGATATCAAAAATTGAACCATACCATGGACCCTCATATTCAATTAAATTATGTTTGGTAGCGTCACATGCATGTCGGTCCAGTGAGGAGCAGTGGGTGTGGGTAAAAGTAAAGTGAATGTGGGATGCACATGTCGCGTAACTGTAAAAAGAAAATCATTTATTTTGTTTATCTTTTACCAACCTCTCCATTCAGAGTTGTTGAAACTGTCGACAAACACTCCATCGTTGTCCCACTCTCTTTTAATGTTTTCAACTCTCTTGAGCTCTCCCAAATTTAGTTGTATAAAGTGTTTTGTTGTTGAATTAATATTTATTTCGAAATATTGGAGAATGATATATTTTTAAGTATTTGTATGAAATTGTTTAGTATTTAATATTATTTCTGTATTCAGATATTCCATAAAAATTAAGCAAAGGTTTTGAGTAAAAAATAATTAATTTTTATAAATAATACAAAAAATATATAATAATAAATTTAAATATTAAAAAAAAAAATTATATTTCTAACTTGTTAGGGAGCAAGGTAGCTTTGTTAGGGAGCAAGGCAGCTTTACTGGAGGAAAAAAGGTTACCACCCGTCCTCCGATGAACGAGTGGGCCAACAGGGGCTACCAGGGGCTTTCTCCTAGCCCATATATTGGGTGTGATTCCTGAATATATTGGGTGTTACTTGTTGAATATATTGGGTGTTACTTCCATATATGGGGTGTCCCATCTGATACCATCACAGGTTAGGCTGATGTTAGAGATGTCTGCTGGCCTCAATACGGTGGTGCCACCCGGC
Organism: Pinus taeda; assembly: GCA_000404065.3. Taxonomy (NCBI): domain Eukaryota; kingdom Viridiplantae; phylum Streptophyta; class Pinopsida; order Pinales; family Pinaceae; genus Pinus; species Pinus taeda. The sequence continues at coordinate 29,864 of APFE030799670.1, forward strand.
GACTGTTAAACAGAGTGGGCCTGAGGGGCAGACCTTACTCTCAACCTCACTGCTGAGGTTGTCCATCAAAGGCGTAGGATAGATCAACAGATTCACGGATGACATTAGGGAGCCAAGGTGATTCTTGCCTCAAGCTGAATATATTGGGTGTGACTTCCTGACAGGACAGTTTAACGCATGATGTTAGAATGTCAAGAGATGATTAAAGCTTGACCCTTACGTAGGTAGCCACTTACTAGAGCAGATGAGAATGTATTTTGGTCCCGAGGGGGAGCCTTACATGACACCCAACCACACGGCTATCCAAATGGGCTAAACTGTACAGACAAACTAGTCAACCATATATATTTATCCGCTTATCCATCCTGCCTATCTATCTGAATATCACATTCATCTATGGCCTATAAGAAATTGATCTAAAGGTAGGGCAACCTACCTGTGTACTTTCCATTCCTTTGGGGAGCCTAACAACACACCATGCCTCATAGGTATCCATCCTCGGAATGACCCCCATTCCTTTGGACCTCAAAAGGGGAGCTTAGGTGGGGTAAAATTTTCCAACTTCAACTTTCATTGAAATCCATCCTCTTTCATAGAAATCCATCCTCTTTCATAGAAATCCATCCTCGGCCTTGTTGTGACTTTCTTTGGTTAGGGAGCAAGAACGTATTACCCTAGAATACTGACCTGGGACTGGTGTATGAGTTCAGCTTTGTTTATAAGTCCTATCCAAATGGGTGGGTGGGCACTTTTACCATTCGTATTCACTTTTGAAGCCTACATGATCAATCGAAGGAAGTTTGAAAGCTACCCACAGTATTGCATTACCCTCATTGAGGAAAGGAACTACACCTAGACCCCTTATCTTAGAAGGGCGACTTGCTTGGGTGGACTGAACAGTGAGCGAGTGCTATTGAATTTATGAAGCCTACCTTACCATATTAAAAAACAATATACTTTATTCTAACATATTATTGTAAAGTATACTTTATAGAGTGATTGTATTTAAATTAATAAAGTTGATATTGAAAATTTACCGAATAATATATTTTTAAGTATTGAATTGTATTTTAGATATTGATATACCTTATAATATTTTATTGTTAAATTTTAATATATTTTAAAAA
>APFE030799682.1:0-11012 GCA_000404065.3 Pinus taeda
AATCAGACTTCCTTAGTGAATCCGCGGTAGCTTCTGTTCCCGTCTTCTTTGGTTTCTCGGCTTCAATTAAGTCGTAAGTGCCTTGCCAAGTAACTCTGGTGAGGCCTGTGCATGTAGTATCATATATTAGGCCTTTCTTCTTATTAGCAGCAGCTTGTCCTGCGACAGGTGGATTGGAAGCACCTGCAGTCTTCTTAGATTTCTTACCCATCATGCTCGAACTCCTGTCTATGAATGAATTCTGCACAGAGAGGCAATTGTGCGTAATAGAGAGAGATAAAAATGAAAACTTGCAAGTGATCACATATGAATAGGTGCGCAGTAATATATTCAGCTTTTAAAATGGGCGCGGAGACAATCCACAAAAAGATTTTAGGACATGATTCCATTAATTGGCCGTATAAAACCTGTCACCCTATAAATGCCCATTATATCATTATTCGGGCGAGTAATCTCCTTAAGCATGCAATGGACGTATTGGCGGCTGAGCGAAAGTGATTATGCCTTAAATATGAATAAATTGAGCTTTCCAATCACTTTAACGGATTTTTAATGAAAACTGTGCCTTATCGCATCGCATCGGGGGTATGATAAGTGTGCCTTAACGATATGTATTGGGTACCACCGATCGCCGAATGCGATATCGCATCGACAAAAAACTTTATGTGCATTGAGACTTAAGCGAAGGTAACCCGCCGATCGCCAAACGCCGATTGCGCATCGCATCGGGGCAAATGGAATGGGGCGCTTTTGGACGTGCATTGGATATCGCCGATCACCGAATGCGATATCGCATCGGCGGAAAGCTTTGTGCCACTTTATATGTCTCTTATGTCATTGCGATATGCGATCTTGTGATCGCTTTATCGCAATGACCAAGATTCGCGTTATTTCTTTAAAAAGGGTTTGTTCAAAAAGTGTTTTATAAACGCATTCATTTGATTATCGGACTTTTTGAACAATAGAAGTATTGATATCAATTTTATTTTAAAGGGACCCATTTCATAGTTTAAATGTTTTATAAATAAAAATGATATGAAATGGGGGGTTGTTTGTAGAGCACAACAATTGGCGATTCGCTGGAAGAACCAGTTATCTCTGGAAAAATAAAAAATACTTAAGCTTTTTGAAATAGAGTTTCAACTACAAGGGAAAATTATGATATAACTAGATATTTATGCATTCTGAATATCATGAAACTAATTTTGATAACTTCCTCCCTTTGCTAACTTGAAATAAGTACATTTTAAGTCTCAAATGGGCCTTTATTGGTTCATAATGATAAAAATAGAAAATCTTTCCAAATCAGCCTTTATAGTAAACTCGTCTGTCATAGGTAGAGCCTCTGCTGTCAGCAAACGTTTATAGTTTTGACAAGGATACCTTTTAACCATGTAATTGTCCATTGTCCCATCCAATTAAGAGTGTGATTTTCAGAGTGAATTCAAAACATGCTTTCATGTTTTGTTCATCTTTCTTTTTTCTGTCATTGACGGGATAAAAAAGCCATTGCCCTGGTTTGGTGGCCAGCTGTTGACAATGCCACTCATTGGTAGTAGTCCAACTGAACAAGCTAGCTCGTGATGAGACTCCTTGTCTTGAAATTTCAAGCCATTACCCTGTTTTGGTATGCAGTATTGGTAATGTCAGTTAAGCTATTTCCCTATGAACATGGTAAGCAGGCTTGTAATAAGACCTCTTATCTTTAATATCTTATATTTTAGAATTACACTCTGAAAAATCATAAACTTTAATGAATGGGGTGAACAATTTTTTTTCCTTAAGAATCAATGGATGACAGGTTAAGAGTTAAAGATGCTGAAATTGAATTGACTTCTATCTTTGATATTGATAACCTTTTGAAACCAATTTGAAAACAGAAAATGACTTACATTACTTCTATGCTTTGGGGGGAGTTCACCAAATTTAAATTGTGGTTTCAGAATACAATGATACCTAATTTCCCAAAAATTATCCCTTTCGGTTAAAAGTTCTATTGTTTGAATGCAAATACTCATGATACTTCTGTGAGACAAATTTTCAAACATAGCGAAAGGTCAATGGAAGATTCCTTTAAACTTTATTTCCTAAAAATCCTACAAACTATAAAATCCTATGGAAATGGAAGGAGAAGGGGTTACCTTCTCAATTGAAGAATTTTTTTAGGACGAGGCCATTAACAGGGAGAGAATCCCTCAAACATGCTAAATCTTGCAATATAAAGGTTGAGTGGCCTACTTTCTCACAAATCTGAAATGGTCCAAGCCACAACTTTTGGAACTTGGTGTGTTTGCCCTTGTCCTCATGGGCTTTGTCCCATTTCAGAACTAAATCGCCAACTTGGAATTGTTTTGAACCTGATGAGACTGAATCAAAAGCTGCTTTGATGATTTGCTGATGCTTGGCATGAATATCCTTGGCTTTTTCTCTTTCTTCTTCTAGTTTTAAGATTTGATCATATCTGAGCTGAATAGAAGAGGAAGGAGCTTCTTCAATGAACTGCACTAGGGCTAAAGAAGGAAAAACAAGATTTGTAGGTAGTATTGCTTCTTTTCCATACACTAGATTGAACGGAGAGGTTCCTATAGAAGCTTTCTGTGTTATCCTATCAGCCCATAATGCAAACACTAAGGATTTTTGCCAACTTCTATGATTTTGTTCGATTGTTCGTTTGATGATTTTGATTAGATTCTTATTAGTGGACTCTGCTAAACCATTCCCCTATGGATAGTAATTAGAATAATATTTTAACTTAAATCCTCTCTTAATAGCAAAATCAAACATAGCATTGCCTGAGAAATAAGAAGCATTATCAAATACAAGAGCAGTTGGGACACCAAACCTGGTAATCATGAATTGATCTATGAATTCAATGATTGCTTCAGAATTTGCTGTGTTCAAAGGGATTGCCTCAACCCATTTAGTGAAATAGTCGGTAGCAGTAAGAATATACTTATGCTGCTTGGAAGAAGGTGGATTAATTTCTCTGATGATATCCAATCCCCATTGCTCAAATGGTTGTTCAATGTTGACTGGTTGCAAAGGGAAAGCCGGTTTTCATTGTCTTCCACTAGAAGTTTGGCAATTGAGGCATTTCCTTACATACTCGTGGGCATCTCTAAATAGAGTTGGCCAATAATATCCAGCATGAATAATCTTGTGAGCTGTTGTGTCAGCTCCAAAATGTCCTCTTGCTGGTCCATCATGTAACTCCTGCAACACCTTTTGGGCTTCAGTTTTCTCAAGGCATCTTAGCAAAATAGAATCATAATTCTTCTTAAAAAGCACATCATCAATAATTGTAAAACTTTTTGCTTTTAACCTGATGGCCCTTTTGCTTTTGTAAGATAAATTTGGAGGAGCATAACCATTTTTTAAATAAAATATTAAATCTGCATATTGAGATTCAGAATCAGTGACACTTATCTGATTGATTTCTTCAGTTGGACCAGTATCGCTTGATTCAGGAATGTTGGAAGCTCCTGCTAATATCCTGAAAAAACCTTGACCTCTAACAAACCTTGACCTCTAACAATCTTTGCTGGCCTAATTTCTAAGTCATACTCTTGAAGTGCTTTGACCCAATTTGCCCCTTTTTCACCCAGTTCTTTTTGTATTAATAGTTGCCTAACAGATGGGAAAGGAACTATTACTTTTGTGTGGGTTTTTAGAAGGAAGGGTCTATAATGTTTGACTGCTTTAAACACAGCAAAGGCTTGTTTTTCCACATCGGAGTAATTCAATTCGGCACCCTGAAGATTTGAGCTAAAAAATGAGATGGGTGCCTCCAAATTTTGATCATTTAGTTGTGTGAGTACTGCAGCGTATGAAGAGTCGGATGCGATAGTATACAATGTGAAATGATTAGAGAAATTTGGAGTATTTAAGGAGGGGGCGTTGACTATGGATTGCTTTATCAAATCAAAAGCTTCTTTTTCTACTGATCCCCACTTAAAGACTGCATTTTTCTTAATCATTGTTTGGAGGGGAAAAATAATGTGAGAGAAATCTGGTACAAATCTTTTAACAAAATTAATCTGGCCAAGAAATGACTGCATCGATTTCTTATTGTGAGGGAATGGGAGCTCAGAAATTTCTTTGATCCGATCAGGATCGATATAAATGCCATCCCGAGACACAATAAAACCTAGGAGTTTACCTTGATCAAGAGCAAAGAATGACTTTTTGGGGTTAAGAGAAATTCCATACCTTTTACATCGTTGAAAAATCTGGTTCAAGTCATGTAAATGATTAGACCTCTCTTTAGAAAATACAGTTATATCGTCTGGGTAGATGACCACTGTTCGATTAATCAATCCCCTAAAAGTTGTATCCATGGCTCGTTGGAATGTCGCTCCTGCGTTTATAAGTCCAAAAGGAATCTTTTGATATGCATATGTTCCCCATTTTGTTCTAAATGTAGTTTTAAGCTGGTCATCAAGATGAACCAAGACTTAGTTGTATCCTGAAAAACCATCTAGAAAGGACATCAATTCAGAACCTTCCACTGATTGAAGTATTTGCTCCATAGTGGGCAATGGGAAATTGTCTTTCAAGCTTGCTCTGTTCAAATTCCTGAAATCAATACAAATTCGAATGTCGCCATTCTTCTTCCTGACAGGCACCATATTAGAAACCCAGTTGGAATGTCGGACTGGAAAGATAATCTTGGCTTTAAGGAGTTTGTTAAGCTTCGACTTTATCTGGCTTTCCAAATTTGGGAGTATTTTTCTTAACTTCTGCTGAATTGGTTTTTGATCTGGAAGCATTGGAATAGTATGTTGGATGATAGATGTGTCATAAGTCTTTAAGTCATCATATCGCCAAGCAAAAACTTGTTTATTTTTCTTTAACAGTTTAATAAATGCTTCTTTCTCTTCTATTGAAAGTCCTAATCCTAAATTCACATTTTGAGGAGCTTGCTCTGTACCCAAATTTACCAATTCAAACCTTAGGGTAGAGCTTTGGATCTTTGTATTAGTTACAGGTTTAAATCTGTCTTTTATATCATAAAGATCTTCTAGCTTTACCACAGGCTTTGGAATTGCATTTTCTTGAGGTGTTTCCTTTATTTGGGAGTCATGTTCATCCTCTTCAATGATTTGATTGTCATAAGACTTCTCAGAAGTTAAGAATTGTAAAATATCATCATCATGATTAAATACTCTCCAATTAGTGACATTATCAGGAATTGAAGGCCTAAAAATCAATTCTACGGAAAATCTATCAGGGCTGTAATCTTCAGAAGGTAGAAGCCTGGAGGCTACATTGGCTAGTAGGTCGGCAGCCGAATTCTGGGACTGAGGAATGGAGGAAATATTAAATGCTAAAAAATGTGATGTAAGGTCTTGCAGTAGCGATTGGTAATGCTTAAGGTGATTGGAAAGGCAATGAATTGCATTCCTAACCTGTTTAACAAAAATTTCAGAATCGCCGAATACTTTTAGATATTGCACTTTAAGGCCGATTGCTTTATACAATCCCTGCACTAGGGCTTCATATTCGGCTGTGTTGTTAGTGCACTCAAATTCTAATCTGCAAGACAGCATTGTCTTCTCCCCATGTGGACGAACCAAGATGCATCTTGCTCCTGAGCCTTCACTAGACTTGGAACCATCAAAATACAAAGACCAAAATAAAGGAGTATTAACAATCATATTTATAGTTTTCTCATCATCATTGAAACATCTAGACTTATCTGTTTGTGAAAAATTTTCAATCTGAGATGTAAAATGATTAACTGAGAAAGGGGAGGGTTGGGCAACAAAGTTGCCAAAAAACGACTCTGATGAATGATTTCCCAAAATGTTGTTGTTGAATGCTACAGGGTGATTTTCTTGTTCAAAATCGGTAACTGTATGGGTCATATGTTTTTCTCGGTCAATCTTTATTTGATTTGGCTTACCTTTATAAGGAAGCCACATGTGTGACCAATCAGTAGAAATATACCCATGCAATTTTTCAGACCAGTCTCTACTCAAAATTAAACCGTTAAACTCAGGTATATCAGCTATTAGAATGTCAATCCTTTGTACTATTCTGGGATCAGCAGACAACCTGATAGTTACAGAATTAATCTCTCCGACAACCTGCACTTTGGTCCTGTCTAATTGTACTATATGGATAGCAGACTTCTGGGGTTCTATGTTCAATTTGGAACAAACTGAAGCTGGAATTATGTTAGATGATGCCCCTGAGTCAATTAAACAGTTGTGCAGGTTTCTGTTGTAGATTTCATAAGTCAGAAGGAAAGTTGGAGTATGAGAACTTGATCTGTCTCCAATTAGAACTGAATCGGTAGCTTCAACCATACCTGGAAGGGATTGGCCTAAATCATTAGCAGCTTTTGAAATAGGAAGTGGTGTAGAGGGGACGGCATTCAATTCTTTAACAAGTAGTTTTTGCTGATGCTTTAGCTTACTAAGCTCAAACATAGTTATGTTTGCCTTAGTTTTCTTCATGTCATCAACAATGTTGTACTCCATTGAGTCAGATACCACTAACGTCTTAGATGTTGAAGGAGAATTAGAAGTTGAAGGCTGGTTTTGGCGGACTACTGCAGGTGTTTTCTTTGGAGGTACTTTTTCCTTTGTTGTGGGAGCACCTGCACTTCTTTTCTTTGAAGTCGCCTGGGCAGGTTCAGAAGTACTTTTACTTCTGGTGGTGACTGGGAAGGCTTCTTCTTCATTATCGGTATCAGAATTGGGGAGTATAAAATCCCACATTCCATGACATTCAACTACTTCTTCTTCATCGTCAATTGGTGGGGTTGCCTCTTCTTCTTCTTCCTCTTGGTCGGAATCTGCGTTAGATATGACATTGGGTGGCTTTGTTTCGGTTTTCTTATAAGTCCTAAATGGTCTTTTCTTTGAAGTTTCGGCCACCTGTTTCTTTATGTCAATCATTTCGTTAGAAAAATTTTTCAGCACCTTTTGCAATCCCTCCATGTCATATGGGTCTTTTGGGCTTTTCTTCTTGGAGTCTTCTTTAAAAGAGACTTTTTTAGCTTTTCTGTCTTCCAAGGTAGCTTTCTTTTCTAAGGAATTGATGCGTTTTTCTACATCAAGTGCTTCTTTCATATTTTCTGCTAAGGTAGGTTTCCCAGCCCTATCTACAAAAATGGCTATATTGGCAGGCAGGGCAGTGATATACCATTTGCTTCGAATTTGTTCACTTGGTTTGGAGGCTGTAGGGATTTTATTCAGGAGTTTATTCAAGCGAGCATTAAATTCCTTAATTGGTTCCCTATGCTCTATTCTTAGGTTGGAGAGATCGTTTATTAAAGTTTCCAAAGACCTATCATCTCCGTACTTAGTAAGAAACTCCTCTTAGCAGGTATCCCAACTGGTAATGGAACCAGAGGGTAAAGAGAAATATTAGGATCCTGCTGATCCTTGCCAAGTATAAGGGAACAGTCTAACAACAACATCTTCTTGTGTTACCCCTTTCAAGTTGATCGATAACATGAAATTATTAATGTGTTCTTCGACCTGGGTTCCATCATCTGGATTAAATTTGGGGAGCCATTTTTCTGGAGCATCTGGTAAAGGATGCAATGGTGCAGGCATATTGACTGCACCAGGTCTGGTCCATGGATCTACCATTGTAATAGTACCAGTGGTTGATACTACTATTGGGATTCCAGATGTATGGGAAGTAGATAATATCGAGGAGTGAGCAGATTGAGATGTTGAGGCTTCTGTTCCCTGGTGGACGACAATATGTAATGGAGGAGTGGGTGGTTGACTTTGCAGATGGGGAGATGATATGGATGATGTGGATGAAAGCTCTCCACTATCAGACCCTTCAGTATATTTCTTGGCCCTTTTCCTTTCCGGTAAAGGGAACTCAATGGGTTCAATACCAAGCTTCTCACTTTGAAGTCTGGTAAGTGGATGAGATAGATTGAACTGCGAAGTCGCACTGCTTTGTGATACCTCAGATCTCTGTGGCGAAATCGAGAAGCTCTGAAGTTTGTGGATAAGAGACTGGACTTCAGGGGATTCAAGACTTAATTGTTCTGGAGTATGATGGGTGTGAGCAGTGGTAGTTGATTCCTCTTCTTTTTGATTGTATACTGGAGAACTAGCATGCGATCGAGAAAAATGAGGAGATTCAGAGGGAGAATTACTTTTAGAATGGCTTGCAGATTTGGGTTTGGTTGCCATTCACAGTCAGGGCCCTCCTTCTAGCGCCAAAAATGTTGATGCCTCGAAAATCGCTGCAACAACATTGGGGAAACCACCCGGTCCGGACCTTAGTGCAGCTCCTTTTCCCTTTGGGATAGTGGCTCCGACTGGGGATAATGGGACCAGTTTCCCAGAAATAGATAAATGGGATGAGTGAACAATTTATAGATAACACTAACGGTGAGCGAAAGGCTAAAATTATTGACAGAAATATAAAGAGATGAAACTATCCCGGGAATCTATTGAGCTCTAAAGCGTACCGTTTGATACTCTATGTCTAAAAGACAAGCATATAGATGACTATATCTTCACAACATAGATATTAAATCATTTAAGATTGCTGTGCTTAAGTAGTTAAGAAGAGCGATTGAAGCGAAATTACCACACTTTATACATTTATATCATTATCATACACATGATTTAAAAGCAAAGGCACATCACTAAACACCCAATAGTGGAATGAATAAGATCTGCTGTTATAGCGCATGCATATAATCAACGATAGCAAGAATAATTACATAACAATTCATATAAGAAGAATGACTTCAGACAGAGATAGAAATACCATATGAGCTGCGTGACACTCCCAGATATCAATCGCTATGTGTAGTTCTTCCTTTAACGCAAAAACATTCTTCAATCAACGACAATAGTGCACAATTGTATAAAGAAATTTCCTCATTAAAGTAAGAACAACTGGTCGAGTTTCATAAAAGAATATGGGCTGAAGCACAGTAGTGCAAACTCCAGTCTGTTAAGTCTCTTACAAAATTTTACGACCCTTTCTAAAAACATGAAAGGGTCTATAAATATAATACTAATCTAAATATCTATTAAACATAAATGCTACTAAACTGATATCAATAACTTTTGTTCCTATTTTGGCTAGCGATCTGGCGAGCTGGAGGGTGATTCATTGAGTTGGTTGCTTTCCTTTGAATCGGAGCTGATTAATTGCAAGCATTGGCTCAACTTCCGGAGGTTTGTTGAGGCGGGAACTGAGCTGGGCAGCATAGGTGGCATCTTGAATGTCGCGAATCATACACCCGATGGCATCTGTTAAACACTTCAAGGCGACTCTTTGTGTATGTGGTTTAACTAGGAAGTGCCAATATGCTTCCAAGTTTAAACTATTAATCTCGACGATTAATCTCCCTCTTTCTTCTAACTCAGGATAACATGATTGTTCCAATGCATTTGTTGTTGTAATCTTTCTTGGTGTACACTGGGAAATCATATTTGCCAAGTAGAGAGTGTTGTTAACTAAATCAACTAAATTGCTAGAAGTTGATCTACATCTTGAAGCTGCTCTCTCTGCTTTCAACACGTGAGTGTGCCATTCTGTGAAAAGTATATCTTTATGAACTTCAAGTATCTTGGGAAAATTAGCTGCTTTTCCCTGATCTGAATCTTTCCATTCAAGATGTGTAGTAATGGCCTCATCGGCTTGATTTAAATCATCCCTAGATTTCTCTACCTGCTCATTTATGGATATAGTTAATTCGCACAGTGGCTCCACTTGAGTGATCTGTTGACACAAGAGTTTAATTTGAGATATTAGCGCATTGTTTTATCAATGATGCTTCTTTTCTGAACTCTGTCACCTGCGAAGCTCCTTTTATCTTTTCTAGCTGCGATGTCATTTGAGTGATTTGCTCATCCTTGGTTTTCACCATTTGCTCATTCGCTGTTTTCAACTTTTCCAATGCCTCCATTAATTCATTCTATTTCTGGATCGTATTTTGGTCGATCCTTTGCTTCTCCTCTTCCAATTGCTGGGTCAATTGATTATTCATTTGTTGTTGCGTCAACAACTTCTCTTCTGCTCCTTATTATGATCTTTTGTTATGGCAGGAGGTTCCTTTGTCTGTTGCCGACCAGGCTCACTTGATGATGTCGCTGGGGTTGTCGCTAATAAAGCTAGAGGTAGAGTTTGCAACCTCTACTCTCTAAGTTTATTAAATTCAGTTAACCCTTCATCATTGTATTTCATCCTAGCGAGTTCTTTAGCTTGACCAATTGTTTCAATTGAAGTGAACAGGTCATCGAACATATCTTCCTGATGCTCAAACGTTGTTAATTTGGCATGTTCTAACGTGGCATATGCAACTAGCTTTGGATCAAATGCCCTGTTCGGGATTGTAGCTTCCTTTTCTGCATGTTTGATATCATGCAGGGTAAAGACACCACACCTTAAGGGAAAGAGGGCCAGCCTCTTTTCTTTTCCTTTTTGAGAGTCTGTGTAGTACTCTCAGCCGTAATTTGATAGGCGATTTCTCTTGCTAGCAATTTATCTGGAACATATAAAGGGAGAACATGTGGGTTGGCTTGGCTGCCGTAAACTCTGATATAGGTAAAATGATCTTCTCCAAACCAACTAGCCACTGCTGGTAAATCAAAGGAAGCTTGGTAGGAAATCTTTGAAATGGGTTTATCAAAAATGGAATAGTAAATGGGAACCATAAAGCCATTACAAATCTGATACAGGTGGTTTTTATAAGACGACTTCCACAACTTTCGGTGATATATATGAATGGGAGAGGGGTCCTGCGCAGTTCACCTCCAACCAAGAACAAGGAATTCAGAATTGAAGCATAATGTGTTTAAGATATATGCGCTATAGTAAAATGGGGGGATTTTCCTTTCGGTGACCACAATCTTATTTCTAAAGTCACGAACAGCTACTGCTAGTTTATTCGAAAGGATAGTAGCCCAGTCCATAATTATACTGTTTACTGCCGCCTCCATAAGAGGAACCATTTCTATGGTAAAACTAGCAGAGTCGTGTAAACCCCATAACCTACACATCATTATACCCGCATA
>APFE030799682.1:16819-28203 GCA_000404065.3 Pinus taeda
CCCCACCCCACTCACATAAGGGACTTGCAACCTAGTCATAGCACTCACCAATGAAATTAGCCTTTTTCTTCCATGCACTGACTCCACATATTAAATTAACCTTGTGCGGAGGAAGAAGGCTTCACTCGATATAGTCCCTAATATTGGAAAAACTCCCCCCACATAATTTCTCCACACCCTTTCTCCTTCCTCCACATATCTATTCAACCCCCCACACACTTACGTAAGCGAGTTGGAATCCCATCAGTTCTGACATCATTGAGCAGAGAAACAATAGTGTCAGTGGACTCACCAATGAAATGGCCACTCATAAAATTAGCCTTTTTAATTTTAAAATTGTTTTCTAGGCATTGAAAAATAGCGAAAATAAATCGCCCTCCACCAAGGGAATTATGACCCATCAAGGCTTGCTTAACCAATAAAAAATTAGAAATAAGATTCCCAGAAATTAGAAAATTAATTTTGAATTTATGGGAAAATAGAAATATTCAACATTTTCCCTACAATTTGGTTAAAGTTGCAAAAACCCATAAAAATAATAAAGAGTCGATACACTTTGACCACAAAGAAAGTGCTATAGAAAAATTCAAAAAATAATATAATGGGAAATAATGGAAAATTTAGTATTACATTATTACTTTAATTGTTATGTAATAAAGTAATATTGGGATGTTAATGTCACATTATGTTACATTTTAACATTTTGAATTCAATTTTATGTCACGTTAAATATTAAGGGATTAACTTCAATATTAGGTAAGATTGTGATATTAAGATGTGGATTTTAACGTGACTATAGTTAATGGTGGTTGAAATGATTGAATTTATTATTACATCACATTGTGACAATAATATATTGAAAAAATATTATGTTTCAATGCATTATTATAGATGACTTCAATATTGTGTTTACTATATTATTATTGTTTTATGCTTGACTATATGGATAACAATATTATTTCATTTGTTGAAATTTCAAGAATAGAAAAATCAATTGTTATGGTCAAGTTTGTATCAGAAGATTATATAAATATGTCAACTTCAATTATTATGTAATGTGATGACATTACTCAAACATTAATGTCACATTGTGACATTCATCTTCATTGACTTATGTTGACTTTCTATATACCACAATGGTTATGTCACAAAAACATTCATCGAGAATTATGTCACATTATAAAAATCATGGAAAATTATGTCCATAACATTAATACATAGAAATTTTTGACCATATTAGATGCTTAAACCTTATTTTGGATCATATTAGATGGTTAGACTTATATCTTGATTGAGTTATGATTACTTTATATTATCCTCAATCGTTATATCATAATGTAATTCCTATCATAGATTATGTATCATTGTCACATTCCTCTAGGGTTATGTTGAATTGTGATTGATCTGTAAATTGTTATGGATATTCCACTAGATAGATTGTCATAATAGATCAATTAAAATAAATCAAGAGCTATACTATGAAGGATTAATTCCTTTAGATTTCAGACTTATTGTTACTATTTTTATGTTTGGGTATGCAATAGATAAAATGTGGAAAATAGAGAACAAGGATACAAACAGACATCAATAACAATTAAAAGCAATATATGCCATGTGAAACCATTTCAGGGGAAAAACTAGTAGGAAGGTGAGGATATTATGATCTCTTTTGTTTGGAATATAAATAATGCAATTACAAATGAAAATACACTCTTTATGGAGTTGTCTAATACCCATGGCCTAGAAGCTATTACAAAATATAAAAACCTATTTCTCTACTTTATATCCACTCTCATCTACTCTGTTGTAACAACCCTGGTCAAAAATCCATGTAATAAAGTAATAAATGCAATAACAATACCTTGGTCATGAGAAAGCTATTCCAAGTTGAATATTGGGCATAAACATATTGATGGGAACACTTGTGATTAATTAATTGATATTTTATTTATGAAAATAATGGAAATTAGAAGAAAATTAAGGTGAAAGGTTATAGGTTGCATGTGAGGAGGAAAATGAAGGAAAATTAAAGAAAATAGAGGCTTCAATAATAAAAATGCTTCTGAGGATTGGTTCATGGCTTTTTAGTTAGTTTAGTTTTGGAGCTCTCTCTCTATTCTATCTCTCTCATACTCTTGGACACTTAAAGTTTTCTTGGAGCACTATTGGAGGAGTGTATTATACTTGGAATATGAGAAAGAATGAAAAGGAAAAGAAGGAAAGTGAAAGGGGACATCAGGATCAACAACTACAACAGGTTTTGCTTGCAAGTACTGACTTGCATGTATGATTTCCTTTCTTATTTTGGAATGCATGGCATATGCATGTGGTTATTTGGTTAAGATCTGTCATTGGCATGGAGCATTACCTAGATTGACAATGGTTTTTCCTAGCCTTTCCATTTCCTGGATAGCCATGGTGTTGTAGGTTTTACTTTTATTTTTTGGTTGGTTCTCATATTCAGTTAGTTATGGGTAGAGTTATTAGTTCTTGGAGCCTTGGTTGGACAAACTCTCTAGAAGACTTGTAACAACTTGGGTTGAGTTACTAGTCTTGGAGTATTGGTTGGACAAATGCTCTGAGCACTTGGTGGGTTGAGTTATTAGTCTTGGACCCTTGGTTGGACAGATTATCTAGAGCCCAATAACAACCATGTGTTATATTACTAGTCTTGGAATCCTTGGTTGGAACAAATGCTTTGGAGCCCTAAACAACTTCGGTGGAGACCAATTTGGTGATGGTTAGTGATGTTCGACCATGATGTGGAATCACTGGTTGAGGGTTGAGGTGGTTTGGCCTCTTGAATCCCTGTTTTGGTTTTGTTGGATTTGCTTCATGAGATACCACATTCATGATTGGAATATGGAAGAGGGGTGATTGGATGAAAGGGAGATTTGGTTTAGCTAAATCTATGGTCAGGTGGTTCCTAAAAGTCCCATACCTGATCAGCCTATGCATTCGTCAATAAGATCTCCCTCGCCTTGGTATTTTACATGTAAATGTATTGGTTCATAGTGGTTTTTATGGCTATCAAATCCTTGTTATTTTTTGTTAAAATTGGCAACCAGGGAAAAACTTCATGTGGGTCATCTTATTCATGGCTGATAATATTTTTATTAGATTCCTCTCGTCTAGAGGTGTAGGATTGATATAAATATCATCCGATTCCGATAAGTATTCATGGAGATATGAATTTATTTTGATTATGGAATTATTATCAAGCTGACCTACAACTCATGTAGGCTCAGAAACCCAACAGTCACATCTATTCACCCACCAACGTTGTGTATAAATATAAGAGGACTTTTCCTCATTTGGACTCACTCATCTCATCACATATCTCTCTCTCTACTGTGTAGATATGAGTCTCTTCTCTACTGCACTGAAATGGGTCTCTCTCTCTCACACATTTGAAGCCGGAAACTGCTGAAACTGAAGCTGCAACTGCAGAAGTAAAGATTGACCTACGTGGCCTAGAAGATCTCCTCATCTAAACTGCGTTGTAGGTTCATCTGAACCTCCTCTGGAAGCCAAAAATTTTGGTGGTGGAATGAAGTCAATCCGACGGTCGGTTTGTGAGATATCATCTGCCCTAGTTTGATAATGAAGCCGCTAATGTTGATGCTATTGATCTAGGGTTTGCTACTACTGATATGAATCAGATTCATTATATCAGGTCAATGGAATGAGTTCGAGATACTATTCAAGAATAAATATCTATTTGAGAGATACTATGAAAACAAGGAAATAGATTTTTATGAGATGAAGATGGGATCTATGACCGATGAGGAGTACACTAGCAAATTCTTGGAGTTATTGAGGTATGTGCCTTATTTGAAGGAGGAGAAAGTGATGATTTAGAAATTCATTAGTGGGTTGTCAATAGCGTTTAAGGACATGATTGAATTTGATGAGACCAGATCATTGGAGGAGACCATACGAAGATAAAGCATTGTTATGATCAATCAAAGAGAAGAACTGAGACTAAGCAGGATTGGAAGGGTATGATAAGAATGAAGGAAAATGGTACGAGAGGAGAAAAATAACTCAAGATACAAGTAAGAAAGAGAATGTAGCATCGCATAAGAAGTTCAATGCATCTAACAGATGACAAGGATTTTAGTTTAAGTAGAATAAGGGTGATGATAGGAAACCTGTATGGTGTTGGACTTGTGTAGGAGAACATTGCACGAGAATGTTTTCACAACATCAGGCTGATAGACTGCATATCTACAATGCTTAGGAGGTTTAGATAGTGGGGGATGTTGGACAGAGTATTCCTCAGATCTATCCAGTGTTCGATAATATACAGGTAGCTCACCATGCATCTATTATTGAGATGGACAGTAAGCTTTGTGATCAAATTGTTTCTATTTTATTGACCTTGTATACAATTATAGTTATATTAATCCTCAATTGGTGGATAAGTGTGGTTTCAATAAAGAAGTTCAAGCAGAATCTTGGTTAGTGCATTTGGCTATAGGTACAAAGAAGCGAGTTCATCATTGGGTAGGAACTTTCACATTTGAGTTGAATGGTATGCCTACATCAACACATTTGAATGCACTTCCATTGGGGTCGTATATTATGCTTTTGGGTATGGATTGGTTGTATCTTCATAGGACTAAGTCCTTGGATTGTTATGAAAAATATATTGAGTGTTTGGATGACAATGGAGAACATAGAGTTTTGCAGGGTAAGAAGAAGGTGACATCAGTTGAGTTGGTACCAGGAACAATGCCAACATCAAAGGAACCTTATAGGATGAGCACATTGGAGTTGTTGGAGTTGAGGTTTCTGTTGAAGGAAATGTCTGACAAGGGGTACATTAGGCCAACTGTATTTTCTTGGGGTGCACCAGTATTGTTTTTGAAGAAGAAGGATAGTACTCTCAGGTTATGCATTGATTACAGGTAGTTGAACAAGGTGACCATCAAGAAAAGGTACATGTTTTCAAGGATTGATGACTTGTTTTTTCAGTTGAAGGGAGTGTCAGTGTTATCAAACATTGACCTAAGATCAAGATATCATCATGTATGCATTAAAGAAGAGGACATTCACAAGACTACTTTCCAGACTAGATATGAACATTATGAATTTGTTGTAGCTCCTTTTAGTTTGACTAATGCTCTAAGTACTTAGATGTGCTTGATGAATAGTGTGTTGTGTCCTTATCTGGACAAGATTTTTATTGTATTCGTTGATGATATATTAGTATATTTTAAGAATGAGGAAGAACAAGTTGAACATTTAGCAAAAGTATTGAGATTGCTACAGGAGAATTAGTTGTATGCCAATATTAGCAAATGTAGTTTCTTTAAGAGAAAGGCACATTACTTGGGACATGTGGTTTCCAAGGAAGGCATAATAGTTGATCCAAAAAAAATAAGAGCTATCATGGAGTGGGTAGCTCCTAGGAATGTGGAGGAGGTAAGATCATTCATGGGGTTAGAAGGTTATTACAGGAGGTTCATCAAGATCTTCTCATAGATTTCTTATCATATTACATCATTGCAAAGGAAAAGTAAGAAATTTGACTAGAAAGAAGAATGTGCAGCCAATTTTGAGTAGTTGTTGACAAATGCTCCAGTTTTAAAGATTGAAGATCTAGGAAAAGAATTTGTTGTATGTATAGATTCTTACTAGAGTAGACTTGGTGGAGTTCTTATGTATGAAGGATAGGTAGTATGCTATGAATGAAGGAAACTAAATGAGCACATGATTTTGAGTTGGAAACGATCATCCATGCTTTAAAGATGTGGAGGCACTATCTTCTTGGCAGGCAGTTCATCTTGATGAATGATCACAATGGATTGATGTATCTATTTGACCAACTGAATCCAAATGCCTGGAAAGCTAGATGGTTGGCCATGATTAGTGAGTTTGACTTTGAGATCAGTTACATTAAAGGTAAAGAGAACAAGGTTACAAATTCTCTTAGCGAGAGGATACAAGTGAACCATATAACAACGATGAGCTCTTATGGGACATATTTATAGGATCTGATCTTACATGCAGATCAGCAAGATGATAGGTACAAGGAGATTATGCATAGGTTATAGTACGGTACAGGTGATCAGGGGGTGAAATATCGTATCAAGGTAGATAGCTTGGTCAGATTTAGGGACATGATCTATGTGGCAGACAACAGTGAGCTCAAGAAGATTATGTTGAGGGAATTTCATGCTAATCCATATTCAGGTCACCCAGGATAATAGAAGACATTGAAAATAGTGAAGAAGTTTTATTATTGGCTAAATTTGAAGAGGGAAGTGGTAGAGTTTATGGCTAGATGCTTGGATTTTCAACAAGTAAAAGTAGAGTGTAATCATCAAGGTGGATTACTTCAGCTTATTCTAATTCCAGAGTGGAAGTGGGAGGTCATTTCCATGGATTTCATTATAGGTTTTATGAGGACATCTAGGAAACATGGTTATATCATGGCCATGGTTGACAAAGGTAGTGCAGTCCATTCCAGAAAAGTCTACATATTTAGCTAATGATGTAGCAAAAGTATTCATCATGTATGTGGTGAGGTTGCATGGTGTACTGAAGAAAATTGTGTAAGACATGGATGCCTAGTTCACTGCTAGATTCTAGAAATAATTATTTGTAGGTTTGGGTACAAAGTTGGCCTTCAACACAACTTATCACGCATAGACAGATAGAAAAATAAAGAGCGTCAATAGGATATTGGAGAATACATTGAGGATGTATGTGATGCATGAATAACATAAGTGGGAAGATTATCTTCCATAGGTTGAGTTTGGTTACAATAATGGGTATTAGGAATCCTTGAGGATGAGTCCATTTGAGGCAGTATGGGCATAGTTGTAACACTCCTATCAGTTGTAGTGATCTAGTGAATATGGTGTTTATTGGACCATATATGTTGGCATAAATGGAACATGAAATGTAAGTAATCAAGAAGAATCTAAAGGAAACACAATATAGATAGAAAATTTATGTATATTAGAACAGGTTACTTGGGGAGTTTCAGGCTGGGGAACAAGTGTATTTTTGTGTCAATCCCAAGAAGAGCTCCTTGAGGATTAGATCATGTGTCAAGCTAGCACATCGGTTTTGTGGACCTTTCAAGATCCTTGAAAGGATTGGACGAATGGTCAATCGACTTGCACTACCTCCGATAGTGAAAGTTCATGATGTTTTCCTTGTGTCATTGCTTAAGAAGTATGTTAAATATGTTGATCATGTAATTGAGTGGTCTATATTGTAGGTGGAGCTAGAAGGATCATTCCAATTGGAACCTCGGTGAATTTTGCACAGAAAGATGCTCATGATCTAGAATTGAGCAATTGAGCAAGTTAAAGTGTAGTGGAATCACTTTGGGCTCGATGAAACTACATGGGAGATGGTGGATCAAATGTGGGCTATGTATCCTTCTCTATTCACTATGTTAACGAATGTTTTTGGCATATGTTTTGGTGTGATTCTTCATATATGTATATATGTAAATGGTTGTAAATACCACATGATTTGTGTTATAAAGCTCCAATAAGCGATATGGGTGTCATTTCATCATGGTTGTCATGTTGTTATGTTTCTCATGTTGGTTTGCTTCTTAGCATGTTGATCATTGTAAATACTACATAGAGCTAAGTTATAAAGCTCCATGGGTAGTATGTTTTTCTTTTCAGCAGTCTTGCTAGTTGTAGGTGTCATTAAACACCAAGGAAGGTGTTCCCTAAGGGGGAGGGTTATGTAATAGCCATGGTAAAAGATCCTTGTAACAAAGGAAATAATAAGACCTTGGTCATGGGACAGGTATCCCAAGTAAATTTTGGGCAAAAACATAGTGATGGGATCACTTGTGATTAATTAATGACTATGGAAATTGGCAAGGGAAAAGGAAAATAATTTGAAAAGGAAAAGTGGAATTAATTGGCATTTTATTTATGAAAAATAATGGAAATCAGGAGAAAAGGAAGGTGAAAGGTTAGAGGTTGCATGTGAGGAGGAAAATGAGGGAAAATAATGGAAAATTGAAGAAAATAGAGGTCTCATTAATAAAAAGGCTTTTGAGGATTAATTCATGGCTTTTTGGTGATTTTAGTTTTGGAGCTCTCTCTCTATTCTCTCTCTTTCATACCCTTGGACACTTTCTTGGAGCACTATTGGAGAATTGTGGCATAATTTTCATTTGGAGCAAGAAGGCAAAGGAAAAGCAAGAAATCACAAGAGGACATTGGTATGAGTAGGTACAATGGGCTTTTATTGCAAGTACCAAGTTGTATGTATGATTTCCTTGCTAGTTTTGACTTGTGTTGCATATGCATGTGGTTATTTAGTTATGATCTATCATTGGCATGAAGGATTTCCTATATTGATAATGGATTTCCCTAGCCTTTCCATTTCATATATAGCCATGGTGTTGTAGGTTTTACTTTTGTTTTTTGGTTATTTCTCATATTCCTTTGGTTGTGGGTTGAGTTATTAGTTCCTGGAGCCTAGGTTAGAAAAATTCTTTGGAAGGCATGTAATAGATTGGTTTGAGTTACTAGTCCTGGAACCTTTGTTGGACAAACTTTCTTGAGTCCGACAACATCTATGGGTTGATTTGCTAGTCTTGGAAGCCTTGGTTCGAACAAATGCTCTAGAGCCATAGAAAAATTGGGTGGAGACCAATTTAGTGATGGTTAGTGATTTCCATCCATGAGGTGGAATCACTGGTTGAGTTTTGAAGTGGTTTGGCCTTTGGAAGACCTCATTCGGTTTTGTTGCATTTGTTTCATGATATCCCATGTTCATGATTGGAATATGGCATGGGGGTGATTGGTTGAAAGAGAGATTTGGTTCTGCCTAGTCTTTGGTTGGGTGGTTCATGAAAGTCACATACCTGGTCAGCCTATGCACTCATTAATAAGAGCTCCTTCTCCTTGGTATTTTACCAGTAAATGTATTGGTTCATATGTGGTTTTTGTGGTTGTCATATCCTTGTTATTTATGGTGGTTATATGTTGGTTATGACTATGTTTTATGACAATGATGATGTAGGACTCTCATTATGTTTTGATTTGTAAATGAATGAACAATGAGTAAATGAACTAATATATTATAATTTAGCTAATGTGATAAGGCATCAATGGTTCATATAAATTCTCAGATAAGTATGAAACCCCTATGCTCAGATTTGTTGTTATGACCTGTAGAATGCATATTTGTGACATGTTTGATGAATTGTCTGTCATCCCTCATGGGGGTCCAGTTAAGTCATTGGTAAAGTGTTTATATTAGTACATTTTCTTCTATGTTATTTATCATTATTAAATGTTTCATGGATCTCTAAGCAATGGCCTGAGTCCCGACCCTGAAAAAGTGGCACAAATATAGGGTCATTGGCTCAAATCTAGCTAAAAAAGTTTTGAATCATTGGCATGCCCTTACTATGGGAGAGACTGGGGGGTCTTAGCCACATGCATTCCCATTTCATGGGAGGGACTGAGGCTCCAGGTCAGTCAAATGTAAAGTTACCTCAGGCATTGGTCACCTGGATGATTGATTGGATCTTGAAGGTTCTGTAGCATGTGTAAAAGGTCAGATTGGTTGTGTTTTGTCGGTTCCACTTCCTCAACTGTACATGAGGAGTTCAATCAGAACATAGTAGCCTCTCATCACATGTTTACCCCATCACAATGGTTAAATTGGGTAGACGTGGGAGGAGGGTGGTTACATCTACTCTACTATGGAAAAATGCACTCAAATATAATGAAATCCTTTTTCCTCCTAGTGGCATGATTATAACACAACAATAGACAACTAGGGTTTGGGTTTGAATCCTTCAACTCTTAGCTAAAGTTCCAAATTTAAACATTCTAGAGCCTTATTCATAGTATCCATGTGGCTAGCCCATTTTACATGAATAATAGGGGATGACATGGCATACTCTTGAATCGTAGTGGATAAGCATAACATGTCAACTTTTGGATGGGACACATTTTGCATCCAAACTATAATTGGAATCTTTCTTCCACCATTAGAAAGGCATCTAAGTGCATAATAGCATCGTAAGGGATTTCCTTTACATGGAAAATCCTTACCCAAAAAAAAATCATTTAAGGCCCCAAAATGGCCTCAAAAGGTTTCAAATCCCAACTTTCTAAATTGGGTCCCACCATTAAAGTTGATCCTGTAAGTTGATTCCTTTAAATTTTCCTCTCTAAAAGCATTGAGATGGGTGATAAATTATACAGTGATCTAACCAAATAGTACTGATCTGAACCTAAATAGGAACACAACAATTTACAGATATAACCATAAACAGAGAGATGCAACATAAAAACTCTTCATTTCATTAATAGAAAAATATTGAACTATGCTTACTAACAGAATGGAAATAAGATAACTCGAGCGATGGTAGCTTATCTCTGAGAAGAGATGTGGCGGCTACATGCCTCTAAACTGTGTTACAATTTGGCTTAAGGGCCTATTTATTATTGGAGAACAAGAGAAAACCCTAAACAACCAAAACCCTAACCCAAGAGATGTAACACCAAGAGTTTGTTGAAAAGTGTGCAACAAGAAATGCTTGTTGAGAATGCAACAAGATGATGGAGCTTAGTGGAAAGGAGTCGCCTTCACTAAGTGGGCCCGCAGGCTATTTTTGGCGCAAGTCTATTTTTAGACTATGTCTATTTTTAGACATATGGATCATGTCTATGGATGGCAGGTTGCTGTTTATGGATAATTGATCAATTTGGGAAAAATAGATGGACTTCTATTTTTAGACCACAGCGGAGTGACACCACAGAGGAGTGACTGCTCAGTCTAAATATAGAACAGTCAAATATTATTCGCTCATAATAATATTTAGACTATAAACTTTGTCTTATTCTCTTGGAGCACTTCAGGATGAACTACGGATGTGGTACATGCAGATCCCAGAAGGAAATACGTGGTTACTTATGGGATGACTAATATTTACATGCAGGACTTCAGTTAGAACTCAAGTGAGTTGAGTTTAGTGGACTGGAGGTGCAGTTGATGGAGTTGTGTTTAGTTTAGCTTTGTTAAACTGGTTGTATTTAGTCTAACTGGCAAATAGACTAGAGATGAGTTGGGTGAATTAGTTATTAATTAATTCACAAGTTATTAACTCATAATACAACTAATGAATACATCAGTTAACTCAGTTGCATGTCAGTGCATGTTCAGTTCAACAGGGATAGGTGTTAGAGAATCAGATTGCTATCAGTTGTGACTATAGTTGTGCACCAGATCTTGCACAATCAAGGGATTGAGTATGCCAATGAGCTTGCCCACATTTTAGCTTGTGCTCATGTGATTTTGCCAAGTAAATACGAGTTTGCTTTGGAATTATCATTCATTCTCATGCAGGGATTGAGCAGAAGAGGTAGGCAAGCAGC
>APFE030799682.1:33635-99564 GCA_000404065.3 Pinus taeda
CAGCAGCAGGTAGAGCTTCAGCATCAGAGTATGTTTCTAGCCCAATAGGGAGGTCAGTTGGGAGGTGCAGTGCGGATGCAATGCCGGGAGATAGAACCAGCTGCAGCACGGACGCAGTCAGAGATCAAGGTGACAGAGGATAGAGCAGTCAGATACTGAAGAGCACAGAGATGCAGAGTTTTCAGTTGACAGAGGCAATAGCAGTCAGAGACTTTGATGATAGAGCAAGTGGACCCGCCAGATGTGTTGCATGCAGAACATTCTAGAGTTACAGGATCGGGTTTGAGAGGAAGCCTTTCTTGTTGACAGGGAGTGTTGAAAAGTGTGCAACAAGAAATGCTTGTTGAGAATGCAACAAGATGATGGAGCTTAGTGGAAAGGATTCGCCTTCACTAAGTGGGCCCGCAGGCTATTTTTGGCGCAAGTCTATTTTTAGACTATGTCTATTTTTAGACATATGGATCATGTCTATGGATGGCAGGTTGCTGTTTATGGATAATTGATCAAGTTGGGAAAAATAGATGGACTTCTATTTTTAGATCACAGCAAAGTGACTGCTCAGTCTAAATATAGAACAGTCAAATATTATTAGCTCATAATAATATTTAGACTATAAACTTTGTCTTATTCTCTTTGAGCACTTCAGGATGAGCTACGGATGTGGTACATGCAGATCCCAGAAGGAAATACGTGGTTACCTATGGGATGACTAATATTTGCATGCAGGACTTCAGTTGGAACTCAAGTGAGTTGAGTTTAGTGGACTGGAGGTGCAGTTGATGGAGTTGTGTTCAGTTTAGCTTTGTTAAACTGGTTGTATTTAGTCTAACTGGCGAATAGACTAGAGATGAGTTGTGAATTAGTTATTAATTAGTTCACAAGTTATTAACTTATAATACAACTAATGAATACATCAGTTAACTCAGTTGCATGTCAGTGCATGTTCAGTTCAGCAGGGACAGGTGTTAGAGAATCAGATTGCTATCAGTTGTGACTATAGTTGTGCATCAGATTTTGCACAAGTCAAGGGATTGAGTATGCCAATGAGTTTGCCCACATTGTAGCTTGTGCTCACGTTATTTATCCAAGTAAATACGTGGTTTCCTTGGAATTATCATCAGTTCTCATGCAGGTATTGAGCAGCGGAGGCAGGCAAGCAGCGAAGGAGATTTGAGCCAGTGATTGATTCAGATCTGAGCTGTATTGTGTGTAACAGAGGTGGAGATACTTGTGAGAAGTATTATGCTGTGTAATGTTACATGACTCAATCATTAATATACAGATAGTTGGCGTTTTTAGCGAGATGCTTTCCCCGGGATACATACTGTGTTAATGTGTGAATGCTCTTGATGTTTTATTGTTATTGATGCTGCTATATTGATGATAAACGTAGAGGAGCTTATATATTGTGTATGTTTTCCACAATAGTACATTATCAGGATAATCTTTGTTGAATATGTGTTAAATTATTCAAAATTTCTACAGAGTTTATGGGCCTCGTTGGGGTTAGTTTGGCAACCAACTTCTCAGGGTCATAACTTGGTCATATTATCTTCATTTGGTGCATACAATACCTTGTTGGAAAGGTCTCGTTAAGTACTACAAGTTTTGCTGCAAGGTCCTACCAATGGCCATGGGCCTACTGCGAACCCCAAGAAAATGCCGTTTAGGGGGTCAAAACTGCTCTGGAAGTTCAAGACCCAAAAAACTTCTAAAAATAGTAAATACTAAAATGAACAAGAAAACATATGAAACTAATTGGGGGGTCTAGGTGGAATAGTCAGGTGGCCACCATTATCCACCTAGATCAAGTACTCCCCCATTTTGGAGGCTTTTGGCCCCAAAATATTTATAAATGGGGGGTGAAATTTTTTCCTCTACCTTCTCCCTAGAGTACCATTTGTCTTTTCCTAGAAGTTATCCTTTAAGCATGGTCAACAAAAGAAGATGTTGACCCTACGTTATATTTTTTGACCTCTTCCAAAAATTTGTATCATGTGTTAAATCCATCTAATCATCTATAGTGAGGTCCTCTATGGAAGGTAGGACATTCTCTTCTTCTTGATCAAACATGTAAGGTTCATAGAGTTCCATATTTTCCTTATTCACCACTGAGTAAATGCACATGTATGTGGTTAGACTAAGTTTTTATGGATCATCTCCCACTTTTTCTAGTATCTTGAAAGAACCGTATCATAGAGACATGATTTTATTACTAGAACTTTGTAGCCTATTCCTGTTCATTCGTAACCATACTTTATCTCCTACTCTAAATGACCTCTCTATTTTGTGTTCATCATTCCTAGCCTAGTATTTATATTGTGACTTCTTCATTTCCTCCTTTACTTGTAGATTGATATGCCTAATTTTCTCGACAATTTTTTCCTTTGTTAGAGCATCCCCTATGAGATCATCCCTGACTCTTATTTTTTGTCCATATACTAAATCCAAAGGTGAGGGTGGAAAACCTCCAAGTTAAGTATCAAATGGTGACTTACCAAATGAAGTGTGGACTTCTCTATTGTAAGAGTGTAGTATATAAACCATATTTTCATCCTATGTCTTTGTATGCTTTTGATTATAACTCCTCAAAAGTTGTACCAAAATTGTATTCACTGCTTTTTTTTCCCATCATTATATGGATGGAATGTTGTATACCTCTTTAATTTTGTGTCTATCTTCTCCCACATTGTAGTCCAAAATTCAATTATAAATATGATGTCCCTATCTAAAATGATGTTTCTTGGTATCCAAAAATGCACCTAGATCAATCCAAATCACAATTTTTCTACTTCTTGCTTCTTTATGGTCATTTTACGTGGCATGAGAACACATCTTGCTAAACCTACCAACTACCATGAACAGGTAGAAATTTCTCTTCCTAGTTGTTACTAAAACTCCCACAAATTCCATGTAAATACTTCCTAATGGATAAGTGGGTATAACTAAGGGATGGTATACACCTTGTTTCTTATTACTAGGATTGTTGGTAAAACAAAGTATAAATCCTTTAATGAACATAGCTACATATTCTTGCATCATATGCTAGTACACACATCTCCACAAATTGGCAACTGTCTTCCCAACACCAAAATGCCCTGCAACCTTAGAGGTGTAGACATCTCTAGTTAGATATAAACACCCACCTTTAGGAACACATAGCTTATCCAACATATCTTGACACAGGAACACAAGAACACATAGCTTGACTTTATCCATGTAGCTATTGATATGCCTTCCTAAAGTCATCATCCTCTATATATGCCTCTCTATATGGATCATGGGTGAAAGGATCCGTGTGCATTAGAGTTCTCAAAGATGTTATTTTTATGTGGATGGACATGTGATCTAGATCAGATCATTATACTATTTTTCATCCATGTTAATCCTTCAAGAGTGCAAAAATTGGAGGCATCATCTTGTAGGGTCATTTTTACCAGCAATCCCAATTTGGAAAAATTAGCTATAACAAACTTTAGGAGTCATTTTGATGCCTTAAATCACCATTTTTTGTGGTCCCAAACTTATTACAAACCTATATTCCATAATTTACACATTGATACCTTTACAAGGGTGGGATAATCACCTCAGTTGAAGCTCATATGAGAAATGCATCCTAGAAGTTGACCTATTATTATTCACCACCATAATTCAAGAGGATGCAACAACATCTCCCATTACTCATGGAAAAATGGCTAGCCACATGGAGAATATGAATTAGAAGGGTTGACTTATTTCATGTTGAGAGTTCAATGGGTAAAACCTAACCCCTAATTATTTATCGAGTTATATTATGATTAGGCCATTGCAAGGAAAATGGTTTCCATTATATTTTCATAAATTTTGTTCCACAGTAAAGTAAAGTAGCAAAGTATGGATAGAGAGAAAACATAATAAATGAGGTTTGTGTTATATTTCATCCCATGGGCAATAGCTCTCAGGAAAATCCATAGAGAGTGTCTTCTCCTTTGTAATTGCATCATTTCTATAATATCCTTACCTATCTAAGATGACACAAGTACGTGTATAGTAATATGTAGGCCAATGAGTCAAATGTATGTTGTAATTATATTTGAAAGGTGTTAGGTTGGTGAGTTGAGTTAGTCATGTGGCCTGTGTGCCCATATAGATAAGTTATTAGTTTGGTGCTAGTGTACCTAGGCATATATGCCAGTGTTTGTTAAGTGGCTAGATGGTCAAGATTGTAAATACAATGTAATTTGTATATATTTTAATAATAATAATAATGGATTGGCTATGGAACCCTCTCCATGGTAAGAATATGGAGGGGTGTGCAACTCCATGGTGATAAGGAGAAACAATGTCGATGATGGGTGTTGGTGATGTCGACACCTAGGGACCACATGGCTTCAGGGTTTGCCACTTGGCTGAGAGAGGCCATGGAGGAGGATGATGGTTTTGGAATTTGGTCATGAGAAACTAGCTGTTGAGCCCTAATCTTGGGTTCTGGACAAGTTGGGAGTTGTATTAATTTGTGTCCTTGAGGGTTCCTAGATCACTGGAGTGACATGACTATTGGATTGGAACCTTGGAAGTTGGCTTGGAGGATTCCTAGAGCTCTAGAGAAACATGACTGTTGGATTGAAATCTTGGCCATGGAGGTACAATTTTTTCTGGTTACCATTTCCTATGGAGTTGTAGCCTCAACACGGGGGTGACTCATGGTTAAAGTGAAAAACCACATGGTCTATGGTAGGGCATAATGTGGAGGGCCCATTGCTAGTCAATATTTTTATACAGATGAGTATTCTAGTTAATTTTGTGTTTGTTCATGAAATTATATTTAAATCCCTATATTTAATGGCTATGTGCTTAAATGGCTGCAATATTTATGTATTCCACTACACCATATGTGTATGTGTTGTACTTAACAATTAATGATACTTTACTATAAACCATAGTTTTGGGTATTTATGTGTTTGAA
This sequence comes from Pinus taeda, assembly GCA_000404065.3. Lineage (NCBI taxonomy): Eukaryota > Viridiplantae > Streptophyta > Pinopsida > Pinales > Pinaceae > Pinus > Pinus taeda. Next base: position 38,581 of record APFE030799682.1, read on the forward strand.
GCATATCTTTTTGGAACATGTATCCCATTGGAAGAAACTTAAAATGGGTATTGTTGTATTTGTGTGCCATGCACTATATTTGTGAACATTAATTTAGGATTTGTATTATGATTACGTATTTCAAGGTCCATGATAATTGAATGTGTTTATTTGTTCTGTAGCCAATTATAATTATTTCTTTGAATCAATGCATGGAAACCCTAATGATTTTTTAAATTTTAATGGATAAATAATTGCACTAAATACCCATTAATTATACATACATTAATGAAATTCAAGCTAGGCATACTACCTAGATCTACAGCATGGGTATATAGTGTTTTCTGGTTGGTGGCTGAGGACGTTACAAAGTGGTATTAGTGCCTAGTTTACAACACTAGGTTTGTATTGGGCTAGATTTTGGGCCAGAAAATTATATAGCTTACACATTTCCCACCATTTATTTGATGAAATTCACGATGGTGGAATAACATAAATTCCCTTAAAATCAAGAGCAGGAACCATAGGAAGGATCACTAGTATTGTTTAAAGAGGGTTACAAGCCAAGATTTGGTGGTTTTTGGGTGAAATTTATCCACAAAGGGTTAAATTCGAGCCATGAAAACATACATAGGTGGTGGACAAGCTTCCTGTTATTTTACTAAAAGCTCCTGTTAGAAATTATGGTTACGTGTTAAAATTTCTATTAGTGATGTTATGAGTATCTAAGTTAGTTTATGAGTGTGAAAGAATTTTGTAACAAACCCTGGTAACCTCACATGAAAATGAAGGGAGTTAGAAGTTTTTTACAAAAACTACCCATAGGTAATTATTCAAATCACTACTATAGATTCCTCATTAGCCATTAGATAAGATGCTCATTAGTACATAAAGTAACTTTAGTAGAGGAATATTATGTTGCATAACTATTAACAACCACTATTGCAATATATTAACATAAAATGTATCTTGTAACCTTGCATCCATTTCATGATTCCTTCAACCACATTAATTAGTCACATACTTTAAATTATCAACATCACATTATCTAAGGAATCAACATCACCAAACTAACATAATAAGCAATCACATCATTGAACACTGATATACCCTAGAAACCCCATAATGTGAAAACCAACAAACATTTATTTTTAGTATTAAATGCTTGTGAGGGTGTTCACCCCTCATTCAATGGATTATAAGGGAGTCCATCCCTTAACCATTGTCACAAAATATTAATATCATTAAAATACAATGTACATAGCTAAGAGATATTAAAATGATCATGAAACCATTTACCCACAAATGATCACTCTCTACATTATTGTGGCATGATTGTTCCATCAGTGGACCATCCTACAACTTGCACTCATAAGCATGGACCATTAGTTCTCATCTGCCACAATGTTAAACATAATTTGTATTTGACACAAATCACCATCATTTCCTGTCATTGTTGTCATCAACAAGCTTTGGTGACAAGATTAGCTAAAATATTAATCAATCAATAACTAGTCTTTAAAAGAAATCTTTTAACATTTATTCATGTGCACACACGAGATGTAAATATAATATCACAACATGCTTCTTCTAACAACACTGTGCATGTGTAAACAAATAATTATCAAGCATGTAAAAATAATTACGATATTACTATGATCATTCTCACACCAACACACATTCATATCCAAAGGATACCACTGTAACCATTCATATTCTATTTAAAGGATACTAGGAACTTATTGCTTTTTTCCATGCATGTAATTAGATAAAAACTTATTTAAAGAGAACAAACCCCTTCACTTCTTCTTTGTGCATGTAAGTAAGTAATTTTTCCAATACAATAGATATTATTATAATACATAAAAATATATGCCCTCTCCTAAGAGAAGACTAACATGATAGACATCGTTATTGTACATGCAAATGCAAGTCCCTTTTCGAAAAGCATCTTTCTTGAAATATAGTTATTTACAAAATCTATTGTATGCACAAAACACATGTTTCTCTAAAAACAACTAATGTATTAGTCATTATTTCTTGCATGCGCATAAGTAATTACTTATTTTACTTTTGAGGATCTAACATAATACTTACTCTTTTTTGCACACAATCCATGTTTCTCTTTTAAAATATATAACACAATAGTTCTACAAATCCATGCATGTAGTCAACTATTGTTTCTATGCTTCTACATATGTGTTCTTTTCACATAGTTATTTTTGAGAACCCAACATACCTTCTCTATCTTTCGATGTACAAATTTATTATACATTTGTTCCTAAGAAAGTATCATACAAAGTTCTAATGCATTCATTTTCAAGAAAGTATCATAATCAACCTTTCTTTTTGGCATAAGAACTAAGATAATAATAGTGGTAACCTTTATATATTAAACCATACAATTAAATCAAACTATCCAATATGAAACACACAAATCATTTACCTTTTTACTCACCAAAACATGTAACTTTTGCAAATCTTGCAAAGGAATTAACACCATTAACTTATCTTTCACGCACAAGAAAAATATATTCTTTCCATAGAATATTCCTATGACTTATATTATCTTTTTTCATTTCATCTATGCATAGGATATTACTTTCTCATAACTAAGTATTGTTTTTCAAAAGAACCCTTTTACCCATGATAATATTTCATAAATTACCCTTTTTAGTCTATATTCACTTCTAGGAAAGACTTCGATTTGTTATTATTTCATACACCAGTATGAAATCCATTTTTAAGAAAAGAGCATGAATCCTATCTTTTCTTACATAAAAGACATACGCAAGGCTATATAAAGACAATAAATGTTACTTATCTTTAAATGTTGCAATATATATATATATATATATATATATATATATATATATATATATATATATATATATATATATATATATATATATTCTTTACTAAGAAAAATATAATAATAACAATATTCATCTGCGTGCATTAATATATTTTCTTTACAGAGGAAAATATATAATCACAATCGTTATCTACATGCAATAATATATTTTCTTTACCAAGAAAATTATATATTCACAATCTTTTCTTTAATAAAATATCTCATTTTCTTTCTATTTTCATAAGAATAGTCAACATATATTATTTCCATGAAAAAATATAATTATCTCTTTAATCATTGCGTGTGCAGGTTTCAGGTGTGTTTTCTTTTCTTTGTAAGAAATTTAACGTATGCAAGTGCATATTTCTTTTGTAAGAAAATCTAACACAATAAATTTTCTTTTCATGAATTGTTTCCTTCTCAAGAAACTTGGCAAAAGAATTATTAGTATTCATTTTTTCAAAAAAAACTTATAAAAGAAAAATCTCACATTCTTTTCAAAAGAAATAACATTATGAACTTGTCTTTTATGTGCACTAATCATGCCAACTATTCAAGAAAGATAACACTATGTTTTGCTATACAACAACCCCCCCATTTCAATTTTTAAAATCTTAGTCTTAAAATGCCAAATAAGAAATGGGTCCCCTTTAGAATATAAATAAAAGTAATAAACTTTTGAGTGGAATAGATTTTACATAAAAGTCATATGAAAATTTATTTTAGAGTATTTAGGACCGCTCATCGCAAATCACATTTCTTTAGAACCTGTGAAAATCCATTTGGAGAGTTTGCGATGTGATCATAGTCATAACAAAACCCTCATCGCAAAAGTTTTATTAAGTTAAGCCCTGTATACACACAATGTAATAAAACTATCGCATCTTGCACAATGTCAATCCCATGGAATGACTTAAAGCAACATTAAAACTTTGCGATGTGATAAGGCTATCGCAAATCGCATATTATCACTGATTCATAGTGAAGCATCCATAAAACTGGATTGAAATATTGCGATGTGATAAGGCTATCGCAAATCATTGATTCATAAAGAAGCATCCAATATACTGCATTGGAGAATTACGATGCGATTTAATTATCACATGGCGCACTCTCGATAAAAATAAAGTGATAAATATTATGAATACATGCAGTAAAGGGATAAATCGATTACAAAGAAATAATGTGATTTGCCAAGATTAAAACCCATTGTCTACCCATGCCAGCTCAGCACTCATCGCAATCGCAACTATACAAACAAACATTTTGAGTGTGGTGCTTGTAACTCCCAATTTGCGATACGTGCTTATTACACAAATATTAAAATAATGCAATCGTTGATCACAAATTGCAGAGTCACAACACCTATTCTACCAAAGACCGTTACAAGACTTGCAACATGACATATGGGTTCAACATTAAAGTTTCACGTTGGAGGTTACGACAAAACATTAAGGAGTAGTTATGGATAATTCCTTTGAAGATTTCATCCGAGGTAGTTAAGTACAATATAACATCTCATGCATCTAATACACTTAACTCTGTTTGGTCTGTAATTTGTATTATCTCTGTTCAAGTTTTTCAGCTGTTACGCTCCTCTTTCTTATTTTGCAGAGCTAACTGACAATCACACAATTAGGCAAGGTGTCTAAGAAATCTCGGAAGGAAAAGGCCCCCGTTATAGTGGAAGACGCATCAACGAAATTGGTGGTAATTGCAGATACTACCTATCTAGGCCTTGGTAAAATCTTATGGGAAGGAATCTATGCTTTACTCGAAGCAGAAGATCTAATGGAGATAGAAGAAGAAGCAACAACAATTGCAATTAATAAAACAGAAAGCACGCTCAATGATTTTGCCAGCCCCTTCCTCCATAAAATAGCAGCTCGAGCCAAAGTTTTACCATATAATGATCTAGTGAGACAGGTGATCGAAAGTATTAATATAATAGATAGATCTTTCTTCACAACCAATGGGAAGATGTTCAAGACATTCAAGCCTAAAGATGTTAAGAAGATGTATCATTTGCCAAATCCCCAGCGGCACTACAACAAGGCATTTCTGGAAACTTTTGCTAAGGAGAATGACCTAGAGTCAAACCCTATCAAACCGTGGAGACATTTTCCAAACAGGCATAAACACTAATCCCTGGGTATGTACTCTGTGGACTCCTTAGCATGTCTGTATTGTTATGCTGCTGCAATCGTATGTAGGCTCTTTGGAAGCCTAGATTCTACTAGGTTTTCTATAGAAATGGTCCCATTAATAGAAACAATAGTCAACTCTTTTATTATGGATTGGGAAACCATTTTATCAGAGAAAATGGCCAATCAAATATTAGATTATAGAAGAAATAGATTTGTTACCACCTAAGTCATGCCCCCATTTTATATGACCGCCTACATAATGGACACAATCTGTTTCAATTTTTACTTTCCTATTCTGGGTTGGAAATGGACTATTCAAGATCCAACCCCCATTCATATTTATCATAAGTATCTATGGAATTCTAACTACAAGAATCACATATATATAATTTTCCATGGTTTTGTTTTACTTGTTCATCAAGCCATTTTTAACAAACCTACTCCTCGGGTCTTTGATGAAGCTAACATTGACTTAACTTCAATCGACATTTGGTTCAAGAAGGAGAATTTCACCTATATTAGGGTTTTTGGGAGTATAACAGATCCTCATGTCCTTCCAATCTATATACCAGATAAGCTATTAGGTAGGGAAATACCATACCAGATTGTGGAGAAGGGAATGACTAGAAACCTTAAAGACACTAAAAAACAAGTGTGGCCTCCATTTCCCCTCCGCTGTGGCACTTACACATTGCATGACTTTAAACATGCAGAGAAAGAGGCAGAGAAAACTAAGGACCTGAGTCTAGTAGTGGTTCTTAAGAGACAGTATGATCCAAACGAGGTCACTTACAATTTCACTAGTCATGTGAAAATTGCTAAATTTATACATGAGGAGGATGAGTTTGATGATTTATGCAGTCTGTAGAGTGTAGAGCTATAAAAAGGGTCTCTTTCACCTCTAGTTACCTCACATTAATATGTCAATCCGGGAACGTCTGGTTATTTCAAAGAGTGTCTCAGTCTGAGGCTTACCACTTGTCAGAGTAATGCTCATAGTACAGCTAATTAAAACTACAAAAATTAAATTGATGCGAGTCTAATATCTAACTACTTCAAAAGGCTAAATCACACAAAGTAATGCAGCAGTCAAAGGTTCGATAGCAATAACCCATCCTTTTCATAACTGATGAGAACAGGTCCGAGGTCTGGGAGCCAGGTAGCAGATGTTGACGCTCACTACAGCCTGAGATCATCCTTAATAAATAGAAGTGAAGCGGCAAGTAAAGGGAATAGCACTGAAATAAAACATCACATCAGTCAAGGGTTCGGTAGCAATAAACCATCCCTTTCATAACTGATGGGAGCAGATCAGAGGTCTGGGAGCCAGGTAGCAGATGCTGACGCTCACTACAGCCTAAGACCGTCCTTAATAATTAAGAAATGGAAAGTAAATAGAACAGTAAATCAGAAATCTTGAAATGGAACGACAATTGAAATGGAACATCAATTGAAATGGAACAACAACTAAAATGGAACAACAATTCAGAAATGGAACAACAACTAAAATGGAACAACAATTTAGAAATGAGCAGTAACCAAGTTCGTTAAGTTGTAACTCTATTTAATCACTCCATTCAAAACATCAACCCTTCTCTCTTAAAATATGTACACATACTATGGAACAACACTGCCTATGGATCCAGATGAAATAATATTAAAACCATATAAACACAACGTGCTTAATCTGACTTTGTTATCGCTCTAAATAGAAGCGTACAATTGCATCTCAAGATGAAAACAGCAACACCCATGGATTCAATAACTATTTGAAATCATACTCTTCAAGGTAAATGTTGTAATGCTAAAGCACAATCACATAAAACTCTGTAATGGAAGGATCGTATCCTGTAGAGATTAACCAACACTTAAAGAATTGGTAACATGATGCAGCGTCAATGCAAGACTTTTGTTTGCAGGAGCATTAAATGAATTGAACACAACAGAGCGTGTAATATAAATGTTCTTAAAACACAACAGATTACCAGATCACGTCGATAAACAAACCACACAAAAACCATGCATAATGGTACAAGAGTAAGTGTCCTCTAGGGCCGGGCCCTTAGTCTCCAGTGGTACACCACTTAAGATTGATCCAGGCTCAAAGATAAAAGAGTAACCAAGTCTGTATTAATGCATGAAGTAGAATTATAGTAACTCAAGTCTTTAACAGAACATAAAGATCATAGTCTTGATCTTTCTTAAAAGAAATTACATAAAAAGTCCTCCCTTCTAGCTAACAATGCTATTCCTTATATAAGGATGATGACAAAGATATCTAGATGCAGAAATAGATAAAATAGCGATCCATCAGGATCTAAGATCCTAAGGGATTTGCAGAATCGTTAATCCTGAGTCACTTCTTTCCTTTTCTGCTCCAAGCTAGTATCTTCGCTTCCTTTCCTAGGTTGGTCCGTTTTGATCTGGTTTGCACACGGTCTCCCATCAAAGGGACAATAGTTAGTTCATCCTTGTCTTTTCCTTTGGGATGGCTACTTTCCATTTTTCCTCCCTCCTGCACATAGGAATGACAATTATCAGCGTTTCCTATTAATCTCATGTGTTTTGTCATAAATCCTCATTATTGTCTAAGTTTCTAATGCAAAAGGCTTATAAGTTCTAATGAAAAGATACTGAAATAACCATCAAAACATACCTTCTTTGATACTCCACACACCCCCCAGCTTACCCTTTTTCATGGCCTCATGAAAACATTATAGTTGACATGCAAAGCAGTGAGTGAGTAGGTTGGAGATGGAATCTCATGTGGGGGCCTACAACCGTGATGCAAAATTAAATGATCAAATAAATGGCCTGTCTGGCCCTCAGGCATCTCATACAGGGCTTGGTATCCAGGTGCAGGATGCCAAATGATTGGACTCTGGAACCTATATCCTAACTAGGATGGCCCTGCCCTCAAAACAATTTCACCATAGAGGGGGAATCGGTTAGCAGCAAGTTTAAAATTCTCATACTTAAATGGTTCTCTGAGCTGGATGTTCAAATTAGATATTCGATATCGAAATTTAGTTGCTTCAATGGCAGGGTCTTTAATAGAGGAAAAGTATTCAAGCCCTTGCCGAATGATTGCTTCATGCGTGGGTCCTAATGCTTCAATCACTCCTGGAGCCCTCATGAGATTTCTATGTCTCCTCCATAATTGTTCTGGGTCTCTAGGCTCGGCTCTTACCCATAAATCTAATCCGTTTTCTTGTTTTTGAAAAGTGTTGTAGGCTTTAAGAAATTTAATTTGATTGACTACAAATGAGATAAATGCTTGCAATTGAATTTCCCCAACAAAAGGGCCAGGGTTCAGTTCGGTCTCTTGTTCTAGTACAAGGTTATGCAAGTAAAATTCACACAATAACCTTTGCACTTTTACCCCATAATGTTTACAACAATTTATAAAATCATCTATAGTGTTGATTTGTATGGGAGCACCTACTTTAAAAGCCTTTATTTTCAATTGTAAATGCCTTTCCATTAGAAATAGGGCATAGTTCTTGGCAGGGGCTCTACAAGCTAGGACTTCATTGTATAGGGAACACAAGGTATCCATCTGTTTGATAACTACATCTAATCTACGAGTTACCTTTGCAACTTTCTCTTGTTCCCTTCACCATCCTTCAAAAGCTTGGCTTTTAGATAAGTTGACGTTCCTTAGCTGCTGTTGTAGTTCTTCATATTTTTCCTGGGGGACCGTTTGCTTCCTAAGCTTTTCTGCTTCTTGTTGGGCCTGCTTCAAATTTTTGTGAAGGGTTCTCATTTTCGGATCCTTCTTCCATGCAGTCGTGGAGGCTGGGAGCTTTACTTGAACTTTCTTACTGCGCTGCTTCGAGTTCAGAACCCTTATTACTCCCGAAGGTGGTGCCTCCGTCTGAACCATCTTATCATCCTTTTCAATTTTAACACGAACTCTAGCCCACTGCTGTTCCTTTTCAATTGGAACAACAGTCTGCTTTTCAGCTTCATTTGGAACAACAACTTTTCTTTTATCAGGGTTTTGAGCAGTGGGATGGATTATGGTCCTCCGCCTCTTGCCCTTAAGGGATCTTACTGGTGTGGTCATACCTCTTCTTCCTGAAGTCCCTTTTACCCTTTGCCTTGCCTTTAGAACCCTAAACTGAAGCTGGATTATTATGTTCAACAATGTCCATTGTTCCCTTCGTAATTCCCTTATTTCCATCATCTCTTCAGAAAGAACAACAGGTTGTTCGTTGCAGTTTGGACTGTGGCTAGCTTCCTGATTTTCTCCTTGGGGTGGCTGTTCCAGGGTAAGAACCTTGCCTGGTTCTATTATTTCTTGGGCTAATTCTTCTTTTGCCCTTATTTCCTCTGGATTTTCTTCTGGTGCCTTCTGATTAGGAACGGGTTGTTCCTGCTCAGCATTTTCTGATATCTTCTTATTATGAACGAACAAATTTTCTACTTTCGCCTCTTCTTCATGCGATTCCTTGGGTGCATTTTTCTCCTGGGGTTTCTTTACGGCATGGAGGTTTGAGGGACTCAGGGGTTGGCCATATTCACCCATATTGGCCAAAATGTTGGCCAATTCATCTTCCCCCAACGGGTCTTGTAATGGGCTACCTTCCTACTGTTCCATTCCTTCCCCCTGCTCAGACTACTAGGCTTCTTTTCTCTCCTCTCCTTCTTCTTTGGATTGCTCATCTTTTTCTTCTTCTTTCTTTGCAGATTGCTCTGCCTCCTCTTCTTCTTCTTCTGTTTCTGCCTCTGCAGACTGCTCTTCTTCCTCGTCATCTTCTTCTTATGTTTCTATCTCTGCAGTCTGCTCTGCTTCCTTGTCGTTTTCTTCTTCTGTTTCTGTATCTGCAGCCTGCTCTGCTTTCTCGTTGTCTTATTCTTCTATTTCTGCCTCTGCAGACTGCTCATCTTCGATTTCTATTGCTTGGATCATGCCTTCGTAATGCTTCTCTAGCCCCCCTCGTAGCCATGTGAGTTGTGCCGATTTTCTGCGTTTTTCTTGTTGTTCGAGTGTGTCGGTGTCATGTTTTCATTTTTCAGATCGTTTTTCAGGTTGCTTTGCTGTGCAAGTGTCCTACTTCCGTTTTTCTGAACGTTGGGGTGTGCTAGCAACTTGTTTTCATTTTTTCGAGTGTCCAGATGTGGCCGTCCCTCCATTGATGATTGTAATTAGTTCTTCCCAGCTGCTCTGTTGCTGGGTGAGACTATAATTAACTATCAACTGAATTAATCTGTGGTGGCTAACAATTGACTCTATGTGCTATGCTCTTTTCATGCTTTGTGCAACGTCATGAAGCAGTGAATTCAACAATGCAGGTAAATTCACAGAACATTTTTGTTTTAAAACAGCTAGGAGTTTAAGATGTTGTGGTCTTACCACGTCTTTTCTGCCTTCACAGGTGATGTAGCTTTGGATGATTTTTTCTAATTCCACCCATGGCTCTCCTAGCGTTGTTGTAGCACTCCCTTTCCTTGAATGTCAAACTCTGACCTTCGTCCTGAAAGATTTCTAAAATCTTCTGCAACCTTTCCTTCTTTATCATCCATACTGGTCCAGTTGCTGGTAGTCTCGAGACTCTTGCTATTACGTCATCGGTGACTGCTATTCGTCTTCCCCTTACTGTGGAATAATCTTCCTGCAAATTTTGTAAAAATTCAATTGCTACTGTTTCATTGGACTCCTTCAGGTGGTTGAGATAGGTCAACCATCCTACTTTCTTCAGGATTCTTTGGGCTGCAGTTGAAACAGTTAATACTTACGGTTCTCGGTGAATTGACCTTCCTCCCATAGTTTTACTGCAAATTCTCAAAGGAACGGAAGTTGTTTGTGAAAACACAGAGAAGCTGATGGCGTATTACTCATTCAAATTCTAATGCTACGACGTATGCAATGGAAATGGTTTTGAATAGCAGCTCATGCAGAAGAAAACAAAAATAGAAAAAGATAATACCGTTGAGCTGTGATGTGCCCGAGTACACAATTTCTCAAATAACGGACTGACACGCGTTCTGGGGAATGATGAGGTTACCTCCCCCCCGAAATGTGATAGGATATCCCAGCTGTCAAATAAAGGAGCAACGTCTGTTCTGTCACAAGGTCTTTATGGAACAGCGTATGGAAATATGCCATGCTTACAAAAACAACCTATTACTGAAATCGAGGTATAAAGTTCCATCGCTTTAATACGTAAGGGACTGCAGTGATTTGATGGAAGTTCGGGGATAAGACATTTGCCGTAATAGAGAGTCTCATGTGGTCACTGTCACTAGTTCCGTAATGATTGGTGATAATTTATAGTCATGCGTTATATGGTTGGGTAATATTATATAATTAATTACCACGGCATAAGAAACAAGAGGATGCAATCTTCTTACCTATTGGTGTAAAAATGCGACTTCAATACCATTAACAGTGCTCTGCTACCGATAGGTGTCCATAACCTTGGCAAATTTGTTTGTTTCACCCCTGGAACCATAGTCCTTTTTGTATGCTAGGAAGTGTTGTGTAATGTCAAAATGTAGGCCATTATGCTGGCTTGGTGACCAGTTATTCATAATGCCATTCACGAGGGAGGAGCGACTAGTGGGCAGGCCGGCGCGTGATGAGACCTCCTGTTCCAAAGGTTGTTTGTTTGATATACCTCTTGGACCATTTCCTAGGTGTGGTGGCCATAGTGGGAATGCCACTTCGCTTCCGTTCTGATGATCATGGTAGGCCAGCTCGTAACGCGACTTCCTATCCTACAATTTGACAATTTAGAAATCATATTTTTCTTCCTTTTTTCTTCCTGTTTTTATAAAGAGCCTTTCCTGTTTCTACACAAAGGGTGGTCCAACACTCCTTAAGAGTAGGAATGGTGTAAAAAGTCTTAATATCCCAATAGAAAGGTTTAGATCCTTTGCTCTTATTGTTGAATGATAATCAGAGGATTAAAAAGGAACCATCATGATACAGATAACCAATCAGAACAGAATTAGTAGAACAATGGCAACAAAAGATGATGAATAAGCATGTCTTTCCTTGCATCCTTTCACCAATTCAGGGCGGTCTCTTATAAAGATATCGATTTATGATTTACTGATTTCCGTATGCTGTGCTTTTGTTTCCATCACATAAGTGCATAGCTGTATACAAAAAAACTTGAAAGAACATTAGCAATAAGCATCCTTAATTTAGAAAAGCAAAAGGAACAAGTTGTTTCACAAGGAGAGAAAAATCATATAAGTAGTTTTCCTTTCGAGGAAGGGCACAACAACAGTTGACAAATGTTGTCCGTTTGGAGAAAGGAATAGTAGAAATCAACAGTGTTGTTCCTTTTGAAAAGGAACAGTAAAATCAAACAAGTGTCGTTCCTTTGAAAAAGGAACAACATAAATCAAAAAGTGTTGTTCCTTTTGGAAAATGAACAACAAAAATCAAAATTTTGTTCCTTTTGGAAAAGGAACAGCAAAAACACACAAGTGCCGTTCCTTTGGAAAAGGAATAGCAGAAACACACAAGTGTTGTTCCTTTTGAAAAAGGAACAGCAGAACACACAAATGTTTTTCCTTTTGGAAACAGAACAACAGAAAGTACAAATGTTGTTCCTTTTGGAAACGGGACAGCAGAAAGCAAGAAGTGTTGTTCCTTTTGAAAAAGGAACAACAAAAATCACAAGTGTTGTTCCTTTTGGAAAAGGAACAACAAAAATCACAAGTGTTGTTCCTTTTTGGAAAAGGAACAACAAAAATCACAAGTGCTGTTCCTTTTTGGAAAAGGAACAACAAAAATCACAAGTGTTGTTCCTTTTGGAAAAGGAACAACAAAAATCACAAGTGTTGTTCCTTTTTGGAAAAGGAACAACAAAAATCACAAGTGCTATTCCTTTTGAAAAGGAACAACAAAAATCAAAAGTGCTATTCCTTTTGGAAAATGAACAACAAAAACACAAAGTGTTGTTCCTTTTAGAAAAGGAATAGCAAAAACACAAAGTACTGTTCCTTTCAGAAAAGGAACAACAAAAAACACAAAGTGTTGTTCCTTTTAGAAAATGAACAGTAGAAAACTAAAAGTGTTATTCCTTTTGAAAAAAAAGAACAGCGGAAGTAACAAAACCTGTTGCAAAGATATGTACAAAAATAATTCAAGAAGTTATGTACAAATTGTAATGAAAAGTAAATTTCTTAGTGAGTTACAGGTGAGGAAGACTTCTCTTCCTAAGATCTCCATATCTGAATCTTGGCGTAGTTGTTGGTAGAAGGACTCCTGAGTAAGTGGTTTGTGATAGAGACAGACTCGATGGCCATTTGCCTTAAAGGTATATCCAGAACCATCAATAGTAATTAGGGTAAGGGTACCATTGTCATGTACTTTCTAAATTTCATATGGTCTAAGCCAACCAGTCTGAAGTTTCCCGGGGAAGTCCTGAAACTTGGAGTCATATAAAAGAGCCCAGTCTCCTTCGTGGAAGACTCTATTTTTAATGAGAGCATCATGCCATTTAGCTCTCTGCTGCTGTATCAGAGTAGTGCATTGAAGTGTAGAGAGCCTAACTTCATCCAGCTCATTGATCTGCTGTAGTCGATTAGTCTGTGCTTCAGTTAAGTCTAAACCAACTTCTTGTGCTATTCGTAATGTCTGGATTTCAAATTCTATAGGAAAATAGGTTGTTTTCCGAACATTAGCTGGTAAGGTGAGTGACCAGTGGTGCTTCTCCATGTTGTTGTATAGGCCCACAGTGCTTCAGGTAGTCTGGCAGCCCAATTGTGTCTATGTGATGCAACTGTTTTTGTTAGAATTGTTTCTATTATCTTATTGCTACTTTCTACTTTCCCATTTTCCTGTGGGTGATATGGGGTGGTAATTTTATGCTGGACATGATAGTTGTTGAGTGTTGCAGCTATTCTGTTCCCAGCAAACTGTGGCCCTCCATCTGTAATTATCTCTCGAGGGAGGCCATAGCGTACAAATAGATGGAGAAGGAAATGTATGACAGATTCTTTTGTAGCTCTGGGCAAGGCCTCTGCTTCAACCCACTTGGTGACGTATTCTGTTGCCACCAAAATGTATGTTTTCTAGTTTAATGGTGGGTTGATTGGTCCCATGAAATTAAGAGCCCAATGCTCAAATGGTTCAATGAATAGCTGTGGTTTCAAAGGCATCTCATCCGACTGACTAGGGCGTCCCGCTCTCTGGCAACTATCACATGCTTGGACAAATTTATTTGCATCTTTGAAAATTGTGGGCCAATAATACCCTGTGTGTAGTACTTTTTGTGTAGTCCTGCGATCAACGAAATGTCCACCACATGGTTGGTCATGGCATGCTTTCAATATATCAAAAATTTCATCCTGTTGAACGCATCTCCTGATTTGCATGTCTGCCCCTATGTGAAACAAATAGCTCCCAATCCAGGAAAATCTGGTACTTCGCTGAACAATCTGTTTTTGCTCATTAGGGGTTAGATGCTTTGGTAACTTACCTACTGTTAGGTAATTGGCAACATTAGCATACCAGGGTGTTTGAACAGCAACAACAAAGAGTTTCTCATCTAGAAATTGATCTTCAACCGCTACTGCATCAACTGGTTTTGGCATTCTTGAGAGGAAATCAGCTACTGGGTTTTCTTTTCTGGGTCGATCCTTGATTTTAATGTTAAATTCCTGCAATAAAATCAACCATCTAGTTATTCTACCATTTTTGATAGACTTGTTTGCTAAATATTTTATAGCAGAATGATTTGTGTACAAGATAACAGGATATCTAGTAATGTAATGTCTGAATTTATTGACAGTATGTATAATAGCTAGAAATTCTTTTTCAGTGACAGTATAATTTAATTTAGGAGGGGATAGATTTTTTCTAATGTAATAAATTGCATATGGTTTTCTATCCTCCTCCTGTCCAAGAACCGCTCCAATAGCTGTGTCTGAGGCATCAGATGATATATGGAATGGAAAATCCCAATTTGGTCCCCGAAGGACTGGGGTTGTAGATACGAGCTTCTTCATATCGTTGAAGGCACGTTCACATTTTTCTATCCAAAGAAAATCAACTTTTCTAGTTAGTGCATACAAGGGTGCAACACTACGTGAATAATGTTCTATAAACCTTCTGTAGTAACCAGAGAATCTAAGAAAGCTACGTACCTCTGTTTGAGTAGTAGGAGTAGGAATAAGCAAAAGTATTTGGATTTTGGCTGGGTCTACTTGAATGCCAGCTGCTGAAATATAATGTCCTAAAATAAGTCCTTCTGTCATTATCATATAACATTTTTCATGGCTTAAACAAAGCCTAGTACTTATGCAACGTTGTAGGACTTTTTCTAGTGTGTCCAATGTTGGATCAAACTCATCTCCGTATGGAGTAAAATCGTCCATATATACTTCCAATCCTTCATTTATTAGATCTGCAAAAATGCTAAGGATAGCCCTTTGGAATGTGGCAGGGGCATTAAATAAGCCAAAAGGTAAAATTCGGTAGCTGAATGTTCCCCAAGGACAAGTAAAGGTAGTTTTGTCCTGATCTTCAGGGGAAATCTGTATTTGGTTATACCCACTGAAGCCATCGAGGAAAGAAAATAATTTCTTCCCTGCCAAAGTGTCCAATACCTGGTCAATGAATGGGAGAGGAAAGTGATTTTTTTGCATTGATTTATTTAACTCCTTGTAGTCCACGCAGATTCTCCACTTCACATTCTTCTTTGGTACCACCACAAGTGGAGAGACCCATTTACTATCAGAGATAGGGTAGATAAAGTTAACATCTAAAAGTTTTTGAAGCTCGGCATTTACTACTTCTTTTAGATGAGGATTTAGTCTTCTCTGGGGCTTCCTAATAGGTCTTGCATCATTTTCTATGTAGATGTGGTGCGTACATAATTGAGAGTCAATTCCTTTCATATCCAGGTAATCCCATGCAAATGATTCTTTATATTTCCTTAAGATATGGATGAGCTTTGTTTCTTGTTCGGGTGCAAGGTCGGTGTTAATGTTTAAGGTTTTTCCAGGTCTAATTTCCATAATTTTACTATGTGCAACTGAAGTGACAGGGATTGTGTGATCATGTGTATCTTTCAGAGGTTCCTCTTCTACTTCGTTATCAAATGCTGCTTTTATCATATGACATTGGGTCCGAGATGTGAGTTTAGTTTGACTAATGAAATTACGGATGGCATCATCTTCTGTTTGGTCTTTGAACTCAAGTGTTTCTTGTATCGTTAATGGAGATCTAATGTTATCAGTAAGATATGATACAGGGTGCCTATTAGTTTTAACTATTGTGATGCTTGGTTGTGCTGGGGGATATAATACTAAATTTTTGATATCCGCCCCCTTGGTTATGATCATGTTCCCTTGCTGACAGTCGATATAGGCATCAACAGTAGCAAGCCAAGGTCTTCCTAAGATCAATGGATGTCCATCAAGTCGGCTTTTAGGATTTATTATCAAAAAATTAGTTGGGTATTCCCAGGAGTCAACCGAAACCATGACATCATGTAGTATGCCTTCCGGCCTCAACACAGATCGATCAACCAACTCTAGCAGAGTGGAGGTGGGTTCTGCAGATGTAATGCCTATCTTTTGATAAGTAGCGGTTGTCAATATGTTGATTGCAGCCCCAAGATCAACTAAGGCATTGGGCAAGGTTTGACTGTGAATTTGAACAGTTACTATTGGGTTTCCTGGGTCTTCATACTTAATGGGTGTTTCCTTTCCTGATAATAGGTCAGATAAAGTGCCGACTACTTGAACTCTTGGATTATCTATTATATTCCTCCTTGGCCTTTTTATGCACAATTCTTTAATAGTTTTTGTGTATATCGGGATGTCTTGAATGGCCTGGAGGAATGGAATTTTTATGTAAAAATTTTGTAATTCTCCCAGAATTTCAAAATTAGGTTGTTGTATAGGTCAAGGTATGACTAATCGTTCTGGGAATGGGCAAGAGGATATGGTTGCTTTATTATGAATTTGTTGTCTATTCACATCCTCCTCTTGTGACAGATGTTCTCTAGGCAACTGATCTTCAACATGAACTGTTTTATTTCCCTCAGTTTGGATAATACGCCCAGATCTTAGCTGAAGATCATTGCACTCCCTCAGATCGGGTCCTTCTTCTGGTGTTTCTAAAATTTCGAGAGCTTGGACTGGTTTGTTATTTAGATTGGGATTGGGCTGGGCTGGGAGTTGGGGTCTCAGATTAGATTGGGGATTTTGCTGTAAAGCTGGCAGTGTGGGTTGAGGGAGAGGAATATTTCCTACTGACTGTTGTGCTAGCCTCTACCAGAATTAGCTTTGTGAAGTGGGGGGAGTCCATTGTGGTGGGTATGGGTTGTTTTTCTAGTATGGTGGGGGATAAGGAGGATTCGACCAACTAGATTGGCTTGCCTGATTTAGCCATGGGTTTGCAGAAGGATATGACTGTGATGACCAGTTTGGAAATGGGGGCTGAAACTGACTTTGCCATGTATTATACTGTTGATTATTGTACTCTGGATACTGAAAATAACGAAGCTGGGTCTGAAAACATACCAGTTTGTCGCGGCTGCCACTGACGATGCTGGTTGAGTAAATATACTGCTTCTGGTTCTTCTTCTGCTTCCTTATATACCGCTTTCAGTCCAGGTAATGAGGGACAACTTTCTGTAGAGTGATCCTTTGTACAGATGACGCATTTCTAGATTGTATCTAGTGGACACTCCTTATGGCTATGCTTCTTCCTACATCTGGGGCAGAAGATTGCTAAATTATGTTCTGCCTCCATTTGCTTCTGCTTGGCATGCAAAACATCCAATTGTGTAGTCAGTGTTCTTAGTATATAAGTTTTAAAATTTTCAAATAAATTTCCAATTTCCACACGGGTTACTCCTTCTGATGGGAACTTGTTTTCTCTTACAAACCGATCATAATCTGCTGGTTTGATTCGTGTACTGCCTCTCGAACTCCTGATGCATAAATCAATTATGTTAGCAAAAATTTTCGGATAAATATCCCCTTTCCCCATAATGTTTAATTTTTCAATCCATTTCTCTTTCATGCCCCTTATTAACGTTGTTTTAAACACGTTATCAGGCAAAGGCAGTGATGCATAGGGAGATATTTGTAGATTATACTGGAAACGTTCCACATATTCTTCTAATGTTTCATTTGGTCTAGCTATCATCTGAAATATTTCATCTTTTAGTTCTCTAGACCTGCAATAGTCTTGATATTTTTTTAAAAAGGATTCTTTCATTTGTTCCTAGTTATTTATAACCCCACCACCTAATCCCATAAACCATCTTAAAGCAACCCCTTTCAGAGTAGAGGGGAACAATTTTAGTTTCTAGGGGTCAGTGGTGTAATCATATCCCCTACACAGTACATCAAATTCAAATAAAAATGCATCCGTATCCTCCAATGTAAGCCCGTGAAATGTAGGGATATGTTGAAGGGGGATTGCTTTCATGGGGGCATTTGCTGCGGAATCCACTATGGGGTATTGTAATGTAGAGGTTTGGGTGTTTGGTGGATTTTGAGCCATTGGGTCAAATATGTGCCAATAAACTTTCAGAATATCTAAGAGAGTATTCTTAGGTTGAGAGGGAATGGCTTTGACAGGAATAGTTTTAATAGCACTTCCTCTATCCGGGATTTTTATCTGAGGGGATTGGGTCCCTTCAATAATAATTTTTTCCTCACTCCCTTTGTCTGGGCTATTCAATGGCTGAGTTATCCTAAGTGGAGATCTCGGCTCCTCAGTCTCCCCTGTTTCCCCTTCATCTTCACAAAGATTACTGAAATTCCCTTCTCGCAATTGTTCTGGAATAGAATTTTCAATTTCTTGAAAGTCCTGTTCGTCAGTTTGACAATGCACCTCAACGAAGGCTACAGATGGTGAACCTGTGGCCTGAAGGGAACTAGTAGGCTATTTGGAAATAACTTTCCTGGGTCCTACTGAAGGCTGAGATTCAGCTTTCTTGTAGATTTCATCTATGAAGGTTGATCGACCAAGGGTCACCAACCCCTTAGCTTTTTCTGGCTTTGGCAAAGGTTTGGAATTTTTCTCCGGCTTTTTCTGCTTAGTCATGCACTCAATTTAACTAGTAAATACTTCTTAAGCAGATAGCAGGAAAGCAGGCAAAGGAGCAGGGCTTTTACATGCTCCTTACGTAGGTTCTTACCTTCCATTTTGAAAACCCAATTCTTTCCTAGCAGGTTCGTACACTACCCTGAAAAAACAAATGGCCACACTCTTTCCCCGGCAACGGCGCCAAAATGTAGAGCTATAAAAAGGGTCTCTTTCACCTCTAGTTACCTCACATTAATATGTCAATCCGGGAACATCTGGTTATTTCAAAGAGTGTCTCGGTCTGAGGCTTAGCACTTGTCAGAGTAATGCTCGTAGTACAACTGATTAAAACTACAAAAGTAAATTGATGCGAGTGTACAATCTAATTACTTCAAAAGGTTAAATCACACAAAGCAATGCATCAGTCAAAGGTTCGGTAGCAATAACCAATCCTTTTCGTAATTGATGAGAACAAGTCCGAGGTCTGGGAGTTACGTAGTAGATGCTGACGCTCACTACAACCTGAGATCGTCCTTAATAAATAGAAATGAAGCAGCAAGTAAAGGGAATAGCACTGAAATAAAACAACACATCGGTCAAGGGTTCGGTAGCAATAACCCATCCCTTTCATAACTGATGGGAGCAGATCAGAGGTCTGGGAGCCAGGTAGCAGATGCTGACGCTCACTACAGCCTAATACTGTCCTTAATAATTAAGAAATGGCAAGTAAATAGAACAACAAATCAACAATCTTGAAATGGAACAGTGATTGAAATGGAACAACAACTAAAATGGAACAACAATTCAGAAATGGAATGGCAACTAAAATGGAATAGCAATTCAGAAATGAGCAGTAACCAAGTTCGTTAAGCTGTAACTCTATTTAATCACTCCAATCAAAACATCAATCCTTCGCTCTTAAAAGATGTACACATACTATGGAACAACATTGCCTATGGATCCAGATGAAATAATATTAAAACCATATAAACACAACATGCTTAATCTGACTCTGTTATTGCTCTAAATAGAAGCATACAGTTGCATCTCAAGATGAAAACAACAACACCAAGGGATTCAATAACTATGTGAAATCAGACTCTTCAAGATAAATGATGTAATGCTAAAGGACAATCGCATAAAACTATGTAATGGAAAAACTGTATCCTGTAGAGATTAACTAACACTTAAAGAATTGGTAACATGATGCAACGTCAATACAAGACTTTTGTTTGTAGTAGCATTAAATGAATTGAACACAACATAGCATGTAATATAAATGTTCTTAAAACACAACAGATTACCAGATCACGTCGATAAACAAACCACACAGAAACCACGCGTAATGGTACAAGAGCAAGTGTCCTCCAGGGCTAGGCCCTTAGCCTCCAGGGGTACACCGCTTAAGATTGATCCAGGCTCAAAGATAAAAGAGTAACCAAGTCTGTATTAATGCATGAAGTAGAATTACAGTAACTCAAGTCTTTAACAAAACATAAAGATCAGTCTTGATCTTTCTTAAAAGAAATTACATAAAAATTTCTCCCTTCTAGCTAACAACGCTATCCCTTATATAAGGATGATGACGGAGATATCTAGATGCAGAAATAGATAAAATAGTGATCCCTCAGGATCACAGAATCATTAATCATGCGTCACTTCTTTCCTTTTCTGCTTCGAGCTGGTATCTCCGCTTCCTTTCCTGGGTTGGTCCGTTTTGATCTGGTTTGCACGGGGTCTCCCATCAAAAGGACAGCAGTTAGTTCATCCTTGTCTTTTGCTTTGGGATGGCTACTTTCTATTTTTCCTCCCTCTTGCACATAGGAATGACAATTATCAGCTTTTCCTATTAATCTCACGTGTTTTGTTATAAATCCTCATTATTGTCTAAGTTTCTAATGCAAAAGGCTTATAAGTTCTAGTGAAAAGATACTGAAATAACTATCGAAACATACCTTCTTTGATACTCCACATAGGGTTATTTTCACAAATAACTCATTTGTAAAGATTCAAACTAGGAGCCGAAAAGATGGATAAATTGATGGAATACAAGACACGAAGGTTACAGACATTGCCTCTAGATTTAATGAATACTACCCCTACTATTCAACAAGAAGAGCACAGTGGGGAGCAGACTATTGAAGAGATTTCTGGGAAAGGGGAACAATTGAAAAGACCAGTGAACCCCTTAGCATAGATGTTCATATTGACCCCATCTTGATAAAAGAATGGGAACAATTTGATCAATAGATCAAAAGCTAGAGCGACCCCCAAAATAGTATCGCATCAGTATCGCCCACAACTCAACAGCCCATCATTACTGAGAGTGAAATTAAAGGGACACCCAGTACATACATAGCTCAGAAATAAGTTGAAATAATCCTTGAAAATACTTTAGGTGAAATTACATTAAATATTGAGGAGATACCACCTTTGGATGTCATTTACAACCGTAAGCACAGGGCTGTAGTTGGGGAACAAAGAAAAAAGAGGAAAATTGACCATATATCATCCATAGCTCCTCAATCAAAATTTATGAATGTTATATGGAAGGATTCAGAGGTCAATCCTTCTGAGGATTTGACTAAGTTATCCCAATATGCAGGGGCTTACGTAGCTGCCTCAATTGATAAGGTTGTTGTGGTTAATCTATTAATCAAACAAAAAGATCAAAGGATTGCTCAGCTTGAAGAGAAAACAACAACGAAAAAACAGAAGATTAATTGGCTCGAAAAATAGTTGGCCAAATAAAACAGAGGAACAAGCAGCTCAAAGTTCAATTAAACTTGAAGAAACAAAAGATTGACTAGCATGCCATCCAAAACAACAACAGTTTTCCCAATAGCTCGAACAACTTTAATTGATATATCAACAAGGAATGAAGGCTAAAAAGGAGGAAATCTCACTGTTATAAATATATATAGTATAGTTTAGAGATTATCCTAAGGTTGAGGAATTTAAGAAAGAAACCCTAAAAGCAAATAAGGCCTTATAGCAACAACTAAATCTCCTTTGCCATAAAATATCGCTTGTCGACCCATTATGCACCATAAATACATCGCTGATCTATTAGGCAGTTAATACCAGATTAGAATTTGAGGACATAGATGACAAGGTCACAATTTTCCTCAAATGGCAAATCACAGTGGAAGGTAGAGCTGCTAACCTACTAAAAAATCAAGAGTCACATAAATAAGTATTATTTTCAGAATGGGAAACATAGTTAACAAAGGATGAAAGGGATACTTCCAGGGCTAGTGCTATAATGAACAATGTGATAGAGCTGGTAAATGATAATTTATATGGAATCAATTTGATTTCTGACTATTCCCCTGGAAATCTCCTAGAAGCGAAATGTTAGAAAATCAATGGAAGCAGGATTTGGCCACCAAAGAAGAAAAAATCAGCAGAGTACAAAGCCTTACTTGGGATGCATTTTGGTCCTTTTTGGTCAATCCGCACAGTCAACAGATGACCATCAAAGGCCTTACCGATGTTGTTGATCGCATGGTGCCCAAGATTTCAGATGCCATCTACACGGGACAACTACACTCAAGGATGAGTCATTCTCCGGAAATTCAAAAAATGCTCTCAATTTTTCAGTTGCAGGTACATGAGAAGAAATAGATACAATGAATCTTTTCAAATGAAATCACACTACTATTTTTGCAATGCAAATCCTACATTTGCATATTTACATTTCCAACAACTCTAAGCAATTTATTTTGACAGTTTATTTTATTTCTATTATATAAACCCTTTCATGTTATTGAGGAAGGGGTCCTCAATTTGTATGAAAATTAGACTTGAGAATTTGCACTTCTACGCTTCTAAATTTATTTTTTTATGAGCAGTGGACTAAGGTTTTAGATTTTTGTGAAAGAACTTTTTCAAGAGCTGCATTTTTTTATCTCCTAGAAGTTTTTGGAATAAAGAGGTGGAACCGGAATGTTATTTACAGATCTATACTCAAATGCATGCGATATTTCTATCACTATTCTTTTTGTCTTGATTTAATTAGCATTTCATTTAACTTGCTATTGTTGATGTATTCACACACTTCAAGCAATTCTATTTTGAGTCACTTTTGAATGATTTATAATTGTTACATTAGAGATATATATCAACGATAAATATTATGATGTCATGCGATATGTTTTTACAATTACTTTGTTTAATTTATCAGACAAAGTAATCATTATTTAAATGCATATTTATATGGATAAGTAAATCATCTATATGATTGTTTTCTTGTTAGGAATTATAAAAAATCACATTGTTATAAGATTGCCTAGGTTATATAGGTATATTTGTATATTTTAAAGTCATAGATTAAACCATATACCACCTTTGATATACATTTTAAAACACTCATTCATTAAACCATACATTATTGGGAAACTGGTCACATAACCCCCAGTTGGAGCCACCATCTCACACGGAAACAGAGCTATACTAAGGTCTAGACCACGTGGTTACCCCCCAATGTTGGTGCTACGATTTTAGAGGCATCAACATTTTTGGCGCTAGAAGGAGGGCTAAATGTGAATGGAGAGTAAATCTAAATCCACAGACCATTCTAAGAGTAAAACTCCCTCACCATCCCATCCAACTTCTCCTTCGCATTCTAAATATCCTATTCCTATGCGAGAAGTTGAAAAGAATAATAGAACACCCAATGCTGAAGTCCTAAACACACTAGATAATTCTTCTCCTGAACCTCCTGAAGTATAGTCTTTGATTCATAAACTACAAGGGTTTTCGATATCCCAAGAAAAATATGAGTTATCCTAAGGCAGTGTAACTTCACAATATATCCCATCACAACCGCTTACTAGAGCGAAGAGTGAAAAACATGGTATTCCACCAGTCAAATTTCCTCTACCAAGTCGAAAAAGGGCTAGAAAAACACCATTTAAATCTAACAATGAGACTCTGTTATCATCACCATCTACTCCATCCATAAAATTACAAGATCATTCATCCCTTTCCCAACTTCAAATCATAATTCACATAGGTACAAGAACTTCAACATCCTCTACCCAATCACTTTCTACTCCTTCATCATCATCTTCTACTGTTAGCTCCACGATGGCACATAATCAACCTCAACCAATGCCATGGACCAATCCAGGAGCAGTCAAAATTCCTGCACCTTTAAGCCAATTGCCAACTCATCCTAAAAAATGGTTACCAAAATTTAATCCTGACATTGCCCTATTAGCAGAAGAACATATAAATAATTTCATGTTATCCATCAACATGAATGGAGTAAATGAAGAAGATGTTGTTATTAGACTATTTCCATACACTCAACAAGGAGCAGCAGGATCGTGGTACTTTTCATTACCACTAGGTTCTATCAATACTTGGGATGCTTTCCCGGAGCAATTTCTAACTAAGTTTGGAGACAATAGGTCTACATCAACTCTGATCAGTGATCTCTCAAATCTTAAATCCGAATCAAAGGAACACATCAAAGACTTCAACTCACGCTTCAATAAACTGTTGAATAAAATTCCTATGACAACCAAGCCTAGTGAGGAAGTCCAAAATGAATGGTATATCTTTGCCTTGCTTTCAAACATAGCCATTTTTGTTGATAGGGTTGCTAAACCAACATTAGCAGAAAATATGAAGGAAGCAATTGCTGTTGAAAAATGTATTTGAGATTTGGAAGAGAAAAATGCTATATAAATAAGGAAATCCAAAAAAGTTACGTTTAGAGATGATTCAAAGAAGAAAGTAGTCAAGGATCCATATGAAATGGAAGGTTTACAAAAAGTTCTTAAAACTATATCAAATGAAATGGTTAAAGTAAAAAAGGAGGTAGCTAAGACTTCTACAACAAAACCTTTTAGGAACTTTAAAAGAAATCAGCCAACCTATCCTAAAGCACCTAATGCTATATCTAATGCTGAATCTAGATGATGAAGATGAAGATACAATTTTATCAGCTGAGGAAAAGGATGAACATGAAACAATTGAATGTCATGGAATGTGGGACTTTATCTTACCCAATTCTGATAATGAAAGTGAACAGGGAGCTCTCCCAGTAAATACCAAAAGCAAAAGTATAGCTGAGCCTAATCAGGTAAATTCTAAGAAGAAAAACTCAAGTCATGTTACTAAAGACAAAACTCCCATAAAGAAAACTCCATTTGTACCTCTGCACAATCAACCATCATCCTCCAATCTTCCCTCATCATCTAAAATGCTAGTAGTTTCAGACTCCATGAATTATAACATTGTGGAAGATATGAAGAAGACTCGAGCAAATATTTCTTTGCATTAACTTAGCAAGCTCAAACATCAACAAAAGTTGCTGCTAAAAGAATTAAATGTCGTATCTTCTTCTCCTCTTCCAACTAGTGTATTGTCCAATGCTGCTAAAGGATCAGGTAAGCCACCATCTGATAAGATAGATGCTACTGAGATCTACAATAGAAATTTGCATAACTGCTTGATAGATTAAGGGGCGTCATCAAATATTATGCCAGCATCAGTTTGCTCCAAATTAAATGTTGAGCCCCAGAAGTTTGTAGTTCACATTGTTCAATTAGATCAAATTAAGGTACAAGTTTCAGGAGAGATAAATTCCGTTACTATCAGACTAGCAGTTGATCCCTGGGTTGTCCAAAGAATTGATATATTAATTTTTGACATCCCTGAGTTTTATGGTTTGATCCTTAGCAGAGATTGGTCTGAAAAACTTCATGGTTACATTTCGACTGATTGGTCTCACATGTGGCTTCCCTATAATGGGAAACCAAATCAAATCAGAGTAGAACACGAAAAAAATTTGACTCATATAGTGACTAAGTTTGAACAAGAGAACCAACCTATAGCCTTCAATAATAATATTCTCGGAAACTATTTGGCTGAGTCATTTTTTGGGAATTTTAATGCTTAGCAATCTCCTTTTCCTGTTAATAATGTCATATCACAAATTGAAAATTTCTCTCATGCTGATACCTCAAAGTGTGTTAGTGTTGTAGATGAACTTGTAAATAAGCCTGTAAATAAGCCTTTGTTTTGGTCTTTGTATTTCGATGGATCAAAATCCAATGACGATGTAGAAGGAGGATGTATTTTAGTTAGTCCATAAGGGGAAAAAATGATGTTATCATGTAGATTAGAATTTGAGTGTACCAATAACATTGTGGAATATGAGGCATTGATTCAAGGGCTCTATAAAGCAATAGTCCTAAATATCCAATATCTTAAAGTATTTGGTGATTCTGAGATTGTTATCAAGTAAGTAAGAAATAATATCCATTGTCTCTCGGGTCATCTCAAACATTATCAGTCACTTGTTCAAGATCTCATAATTCATTTTTTGGCATTTGACATATCTCCTGTTCCTAGATCACATAATGCAGCAGTCGACCTTTTGGCTAATGTTGCTTCTAAGCTCCTTCCATCTAAGGATTATAGTCCAGATATATTTTCAATTGAAATAAGTTTTCAACCATTTGTCCCAGATAATTTCACCAATTGGCGTGTATTTAATCACGACAAGGATATCCTAAATTTCCTAACTTCTGAAGGATCTTATGATGAGCAGATTAGCGATGAAAGAAATCATGATCTTCAATTGAAACAAAGACTCAATGAAAATCCTATTCTTAAATCAGTGGTCAAGCTAGAAGATCTTTATGATATTAAAAATAGATTCAAAAAGGTTATTAATGCAAAAATTCAAAGTTCTACTTTAAAGTTTGAATTAGTAGATCTTGGCACTGAGGCCAAACCCTAGAACATCAATCTAGGACTTGGACTTTCATCAAAGGAAAGATTTTCTTTCATCAGATTATTAAAAAGAATACAAATTTTTTTTTTTCACTTGGAATTACAAAGATTTGAAAACTTATGATACCTCTATCATTCAACACATAATTCCAATTATTTCTGATGAGAAACTTGTACAACAGAAGCTAAGGAAAATTCACCCAAATCTTGAAAGTCAAATCAAAGCAGAGTTGAATAAAATATTTAAAGCTAAAATGATATTTCCTATCAGACATTCTAAATGGCTCTCAAACTTAGTACCTATAAGGAAAAAGAATGGTGATATTAGAATTTGCATAGATTTTAGAAATCTCAACAAAGCATGTCTAAAAGATAATTTCTCATTACCAACCATGGAACAGATACTTGAATCAATGGATAGCTTAGAGTTAATGTCTTTTCTTGATGGTTTTTTAGGATACAATCAGATACTGGTACATCCAGATGACAAATTAAAGACTACATTCATAACTAAATGGGGAACATATGCTTATCAGAAAATGCCTTTTGGTTTGATAAATGCTGGAGGTACTTTCCAAAGAGCCATGGATATAGCCTTCAAAGGTTTGATTAATAGAACACTCGTTGTTTACTTAGATGACATAACTGTCGATTCTAAGAAAAGAACCAATCATCTACATGATTTAAAATAGATCTTCGAACATTGTAAAAAATATGGGATTTCTTTAAATCCCAAGAAATCATTCTTTGCTCTTAATGAAGGTAATCTCTTAGGGTTTATTGTGTCCAAATATGGCATATACATTGATGCAGATAGGATAAAAGAGATTTATGATATTCCTTTGCCACATAACAAGAAATCTATGCAATCATTTTTGGGTCAAATAAATTTTGTGAAAGTATTTGTTCCTAAATTTTCTCAAAAAGTTTTACCCTTGCAATCTATGATTAAGAAAATTTTAGTTTTCAAATGGGGATATAACAAAAAGAGGCTTTTGACTCGATAAAACAAGAAATAATTTATTCTCTTGCCTTGAATACTCCAAATTTTTCTAGTCATTTTATTTTGTATACTTTGGCCATTGAAATATCTTACGCTACTGTTTTAACACAAATCATTGACTAGCAAGTAGAAGCACCCATATCTTTCTTTTGTTTTAATTTGCAAGGTGCTGAGCTCAACTATTCCGAAGTTGAAAAACAAGCTTTCACTATATTTAAATCTATCAAACACTTTAGGCCATTTCTCCTAAAAACACACACTAAAGTAATAGTCCCATTCTCTATAGTGAGACAATTTATAGGTCAAAGGGAAGTAGGAGAGAAGAGAGCTAACTGGGTAACAAATTTATAAGAATATGATATTGATATTAAACCAGTGAAAATTGTTAGAGGGAATGGTTTTTGCAATTTATTGGTAGGAGCTTCCAATATTCCAAACCATGAAGATTCAGAAAATACTACACAAGTAAATGAGATAAGTATCACTAGTTCAGAATCTCAAGATGTTGATCTGATATTTTACTTGAAAAATGGATATGCTCCCCCTGAACTCAGTTACAAAAACAAATGCGCCTTAAGATTAAAATCCAAACACTTTGAAATCATTGATAATGTGTTATTCAAAAGAAATTATAATTTTATTTTATTAAGATGCCTTGAAAAACTGAAGCGCAGACTGTTTTGTAGGAATTACATAATGGCCCAGCAGGTGGACATTTTGGAGGAGACACTACAACTCACAAAATACTATATGCTGGATATTATTGGCCAAATTTGTTTAAAGATGCCCATCAATACGTAAGGAAATGCAAGATATGACAAACTGCGAGCGGAAGACAAAGGAGACCAGCCTTTTCTCTACAACTAGTAAACATTGAGCAACCTTTTGAACAATGGGGACTTGATATTATAGGAGAAACTATCCCACATTCTTCCAAGCAACACACATACATCCTCACGGCCATAGACTACTTAACAAAGTGGGTAGAAGCAATTCCTCTAAAGGTAGCCAATTCTGATGCAATTATTGAATTTATTGATCAATTTATCATTACAAGGTTTGGTTTGCCTAACACGCTTATTTTTGACAATGTATCTTATTTTTATAGAAATAGTATAGTTGAATTTGCTCTTAAGAGAGGTTTTAACTTAAAATACTCTGCAAATTACTATCCTCAAGGAAATGTCTTAGCAGAGTCAACTAACAAGAATCTCATCAAGATTATCAAAAGAATTCTTGATCAAAACCAAAAGAATTGGCATAAATCTATGATATTTGCATTATGGGCAGATTTTATAACTCAGAAGGCCTCGATAGGTACTTCTCCTTTTAACTTAGTGTATGGGGAATAAGCTATAATACCTTCAAATTTAGCACTCCCATCTCTAGCCCTAGTGCAATTTATTGAAGAAATCCCTTCTTCTTCTATTCAATTGAGGTTTGATCAAATCCTTAAATTGGATGAGGAAAGAGAAAAGGAAAAAATTACTCATTCTAAACATCAACAAATCATTAAAACTTATTTTGATGCAAGTTCTGTTGGCTCAAAATCATTACAGGCCGATGATCTTGTTTTGAAATGGGATAAAGCACATGAAGACAAAGGTAAGCATACCAAATTTCAAAAGATGTAGCTTGGACCATTTCAAATCATTGAAAAGATAGGCTCATCAATGTTTCTACTACAAGATTTACTAGGAAAGAGAGATTCTCTTCCTGTGAATGGGCTTATCTTAAAGAAATTCTTCTCCTAAGGAGGTAACTGCTTCTTACGTGTACATATTCTTTATGCCAGCTAGTTTCTTTTAGGAAATAATGTTGCAAATAGTCTCCCATTGGCTTTTGAGTATTGAAAATATGTTTGAAAGAATATTGTGAATACTTTCTTTCAAAAATAGAACCTTTTAAGGAAATGATTACAGTTTTGGAAATTAGATAAAACATGAAACTATGAGAACCTCTTTAATTTTGTGAAATCTTCGAAACCTTGAAAATACAATAAATCATTTTGAAGATTTTTAAAGTTAAGAAGGGTTATTTATAAAAATGTAAAGACTTTCTCCAGCAAAGCATCCACAACTCTAAAATTGTCATCCAAAAACTCTTATGCAGTAAGTCATTCACCCTATCCACTAGGTTTATGATTTTTTAGAGTGTAATTCTAAAATATATCTGATTTAAAAGATAAGAGGTCTCATGACAAGCTTGCTTACCATGATCATAGGGAACTAATTAAATTGGCATTACCAATACTGCATATCAAAATAGGGTAATGGCTTATAATCATAAGACAAGGGGTATCATTACGAGCCAACTTGTTTAGTTCAATTACAAGCAGTGAATGACATTGTCACCATCTGGATCTCAAACCAAGACAATGGATTTTATCTAAAAAAATAAAAAAGAATAAAAATACATGTAGACATATCTTTTGGATTTATCTTTCAAAAAGTTATACTCTTAGATGGATGGGACAATGAATGACCGATGGTTAAAAGGTAACCCTATCATGACTATAGATGTTTGCTGGCAGCAGAGGCACTACTTGTGACAAAAGAGTAAATTTAAAAAAGCTAAGTTGGAGGATCCCCCTACTTTATCTTTAACAACCAATCAAAGCTTGAAGAAACCAAAAAATGTTTCTATTTTATCATAAGGGTTTGTACAAGAAGTTGCAAAATTCATATATTTTTATTTCAGAGTAAAGTTTTATCTAACCAATTCTTAGATAGTTGTCTTTTCCTCAATTGATTCTACATAAAAAAGGTTTTAGAAATTTCATTATTTTTCAGAGATAACTGGTTCTCCCAGTGAATTTCCAATTGTTGTGCTATACAACAACCCCCCCATTTCAATTTTTAAACTCTTAGTCTTAAAATTCCAAATAAGAAATGGGTCCCCTTTAGAATATAAATAAAAGCAATAAACTTTTGAGTGTAATAGATTTTACATAAAAGTTAAATGAAAATTGCTTTTAGAGTATTTAGGACCGCTGATCGCAAATCGCATTCCTTTAGAACCTATGAAAATCCATTTGGAGAGTTTGCGATGCAATCATAGTCATAACAAAACCCTCATCCCAAAATTTTTATTAAGGTAACCCTTGTATACACACAATGTAATAAAACTATCGCATCTCGCATAATGTTAATCCCATGGAATGACTTAAAGTAGCATTAAAACTTTGAGAGGCAATAAGGCTATTGCAAAAAGCATATCACTGATTCATAGTGAAGCATCCATAAAAATCCATTGAAATCTTGCGATGTGATAAGGATATCGAAAATCGCATATCGCTGATTCATAAAGAAGCATCCAATATACTACATTGAAGAATCATGATGAAATTTAATTATCGCATGGCGTGCTCTTGATAAAAATAAAGTGATAAATATTATGAATACATGCAGTAAAGGGATAAATCGATTACAAGGAAATAACATGATTTTCCAAGATTAAAACCCACTATCTACCCATGCGAGCTTAGCACACATTGCAATCGCAACTATGCAAACAAAACTTTTGAGTGTGTGCCCATAACTCCCAATTTTCGATACGTGATTATTACAAAAATATTAAAATAATGCAATCATTGATCGCAAATTGCAGAGTCATGACACCTATTCTACAAAAAACCATTACAAGACTTGCATCGCAACATATGTGTTCAACATTAAAGTTTCACGTTGGAAGTTACGAAAAAACATTAAGGAGTAGTTATGGATAATTCCTTTGAAGATTTCATCCAAGATAGCTAAGTACAATATAACATCTCATGCATCTAATGTGCTTAACTCCATTTGGTCTATAATTTGTATTATCTCTGTTCAAGTTTTTCAAATGTTACGCTCCTCTTTCTTATTTTTCAGAGTTGACTGAGAATCACACAATCAGGTAAGATGTCTAAGAAATATCAGAAGGCAAAGGCCCCCGTTGTAGTGGAAGAGGCACCAGTGGAATTGGTGGCAATTACAGATACTAACTATCTAGGCCTCGGTAAAATCTCATGGGAAGGCATCTATGCTTTACTCAAAGTAGAAGATCCAATGGAGATAGAAGAAGAAGCAACAATGGATGGAACTGATAAAATAGAAAGCACGCTCAATGATTCGGCCAGCTCCTTCCTCCATAAAATAGTAGCCCGAGCCAAAGTTTTACCATGTAATGATCTAGTGAGGTGGGTGATTGAAAGTATTAATATAACAGATAGAGCTTTCTTCACAGCCAATAGGAAGATGTTTGGGACATTCATGCCTGAAGATGTTAAGAAGATGTATCATTTTCTGGATCCCTAGCGGCACTACAACAAGGGATTTCTAGAAGCTTTCACTAAGGAGAATGACCTAGAGGTAGACCCTATCAAACAGTGGAGACATTTTCCAAAGAAGCATAAACACGAATTCTTGGGTATGTACTCTATGGACTCCTTAGTATCTCCATATTGTTATGCTGCTACAATGGTATGTAGGCTCTTTGGAAGCCTAGATTTTGCTAGGTTTTCTATAGAAATGGTCCCATTAATAGAAGCAGCAGTAAACTCTTTTATTATGGATTAGGAAACCATTTTATCAGATAAAATGGCCATTCAAATATTAGATTATAGAAGAAATAGAATTTTCACCACCCAAGTCGTGCCCCCATTTTATATGAGCACCTACATAATGGACACAATCTGTTTCAACTCTGACTCTCCCATTCTGGGTTGGAAATGGACACTTCAAGATCCAACCCCCATTCATATTTATCATAATTATCTATGAAATTCTAACTACAAGAATCACATATACATAAGTTTCTATGGCTTTGTTTTACTTGTTCATCAAGCCATTTCTAACAAACCTACTCCTTGGGTCTCTGAGAAAGCAAGCATTGACTTAACTTCAATCAGAAGTTGGTTAGGGGAGGAGAATTTCACCTATATTAGAGTTTTTAGGAGTATAATAGACGCTCATGTCCTTCCACTCTATCTCCCAGACAAGCTATTAGCAAGGGAATTACCATACTAGATAGTGGAGAAGGGGATGACTAGAAACCTTAAAGACTCTAAAAAAACAAGTGTGGCCTCCATTTCCCCTCCACTGTGGCACTTACACATTGTATGACTTTTAAAATTTTGAGAAAGAGGTAGAGAAAACTAAGGTCCTAAGTCTAGTAGTGATTCCTAAGAGATAGTATGATCCAAACAAGGTTGCTTACAATTTCACGAGTCAGGTGAAAATTGCTAAATTTATACATGAGGAGGATGAGTTTAGTGATTTATTTGCTCTACAGAGTTATTTTCATAAGTAACTCATTTGGAAAGATTCAAACTAGGAGCTACAAAGATGGATAAATTCATGGAATACAGAACATGAAGGTTATAGACATTGCCACTACATTTATTGAATACTACCCCTACTATTCAACAAGAATATCACAACAAGGAGTAGACTATTGAAGAGATTTCTGGAAAAGGGGAAACAATTGAAAAGACCAGTGAACCCCTTAGCATAGATGTTCATATTGACCCCATCTTGATAATTTGATCAACAGATCGAAAGCCAGAGCGACGCCCAAAATAGTATCGCATCAACATAGCCCACAACTCAACAACCCATCGTTACTGAGAGCACGATTGAAGGGACACCTAGTACAGACATAGCTCAGAAAGAAGTTTAAATAATCCTTGAAAATCCTTCAGGTGAAATTACATTAAATATTGAGGAGATACCACCTTTGGATTTCTTTTACATCCCTAGGCACAGAGCTATAGTCAGGGAACAGAGAAAAAAGAGGAAAATTGACCAGACATCATCCATAGCTCCTCAATTAGAATTTATGAATTTATATGGAAGGATTCAGAGGTAAATCCTTCTGAGGATTTGACTAAGTTATCCCAATATGCAGGGGCTTACATAGCTGCCACAATTGATAAGGCCACCGAGGTTAATCTATTAATCAAAGAAAAGATCAAAGGATTGCTCAGCTTGAAGAGCAAACAACAACAGAAAAACAGAAGAGTAATCGGCTTGAGAAACAGTTGGCCAAAGAGAAACAAAGGAACGGGAAGCTCAAAGTTCAATTAAACCTAGAGAAACAAAAGATTGACTAGCATGCCATCCAAAAACAACAACAGTTGTCCCAACAACTCGAACAAATTTAATTGACACATCAACAAGGAATGAAGGCTAAAGAGGAGGAAATCTCACAATTACAACTATATACAGAATAGTTTAGAGATTATCCTAAGGTCGAGGAATTTAAGAAGGAAGCCCTAGAAGCAAATAAGGCCTTATCACAATAGCTCAATCTCCATTGCCATAAAATATTGCTTTTCGACCCATTATGCATCATAACTACATCACTGATTGATCAGGCAGTTAATACCAGATCAAAATTTGAGTACATAGATGACAAGGTCACAAATTTCCTTAAATGGCAAAGCACAGTGGAAGGCAGTGCCGCTAACCTACCGAAAATTCAAGAGTCGCATAAAGAAGTATTATTTTCGAAATGGGAAACATAGTTAATAAAGGCAGAAAGGGCTACTTCTAGGGCCAGAGCTATAATGACCAATTTGATGGAGTTGGTAAATGATAATTTATATGGAGTCAATTTGATTTCTGATTGTTTCCCTAGAAAGCTCCCAAAAGTGAAAATGTTAGAAAATCAATGCAAGTAGGATTTAGCCATCAAAGAAGAACAACTCAGCAGAGTACAAAGCCTTAGTTGGGATGCATTTTGGTCCTTTTCGGTCAAGATGCATAGTCAACAGATGACCATCAAATGCTTTATCGGCGCTGTTGATAGCATGGTACCCGAGCTTTTAGATGCCATGTACACGGGACAAATACACTCAAGGATGAGTCATCCTTTGGAAATTCAAAACATGCTCTCAATTTGTCAGTTGTGGGTACAGGAGAAGAAATAGATACAATGAATATTTTCAAAAGTAATCACACTACTATTTTTGCAATGCAAATCCCAAATTTACATATTTATAGTTCCAAGAACTTTAAGCGATTTATGTTGACAATTTGTTTTAGTTCTATTATATAAACCCTTTCATGTTATTGAGGAAGGGGTCCTCAATTTTTACGAAAATTAGACTTGAGAAGTTGCACTTCTACACTTCTAAATTTATCTTTTTATGAGCAGTGGATCAAGGTTTCAGATTTTTGTGAAAGAACTCTTTCAAGACCTGCATTTTTGTATCTCATAGAAGTTTTTGGAATAAAGAGATGGAATTAGAATGTTATTTATAGATAAAGACTCAAATGCATGTGGTATTTTTGTCACTGTTCTATTTATCTTGATTTAATTAGCATTTCATTTAACTTGCTATTGTTGATGTATTCACACACTTCAAGCAATTCTATTATGAGTCACTTCTAAATGATTTAGAATTGTTACATTAGAGATATATATCAACGATAAATATTATGATGTCATGTAATATGATTTTATAATTACTTTGTTTAATTTCTTAAACAAAGTAATCATTATTTAAATGCATATTTCTATGGATAATTAACTCATCTATATGATTGTTCGTCTGTTAGGAATTATCAAAATCGCATTGTTATAAGATTACCCGGGTTATATAGGTATATTTGTATATTTTAAAGTCATATATTAAACCATCTACCACCTTCGATATACATTTTAAAACACTCATTCATTAAACCACACATTATTTGGAAACTGGTCCCATAACCCCCAGTCAAAGCCACCATCCCAAATGGAAAAAGAGTTGTACTAAGGTCCAGACCGAGTGGTTATCCCCCAATGTTGGTGCTACGATTTTAGAGGCATCAACACACTGTTACTTATCTTTTCCTTAAATAATATACCCATCGAATATCCTCTTTGTTCCCTTAAGTTCTGCCTC
Organism: Pinus taeda; assembly: GCA_000404065.3. NCBI lineage: Eukaryota > Viridiplantae > Streptophyta > Pinopsida > Pinales > Pinaceae > Pinus > Pinus taeda. The sequence continues at coordinate 74,200 of APFE030799682.1, forward strand.
CTTATCCATCCAATTCTTTGCTAGCGGTGTCTTTTCAAATTCGTTTGCATTATTTCTCATTCTAATTTGTCATTTTTATTAAACAAAGGATTTATATTCATCTCAGTAATGAAATGGTTACCAAATGCATCATGAATATTTCCAAACTGATTGCAAGGAAATCTAGAATTGATCTATGAATAGCCAAATATTCCACATCATGTCTTTGCTACATTTAGTGGCAATAGTTTTTCTTGCATATGGAGGAGCCCTTGCATTGGCGGCGGAGGATAAACTGAACTCTGCAAAGTTTCCATCACCATTAGTTGCCAACTAGGTAGCATCAAATCCTATAAACAAAGAAACTGTGCTTGTGAGGAGGAGACCAAGGGCAGTGAAAGAGTTTCTATCACCCACCTACTATGCTCAGAGCTGCCCCAATGCTGAACAAATAATTCATAATAGGGTGCAATATTGGGTGCAACATGACTTCACACTTGTTGCCAACCTTATACGTTTACACTTCCATGATTGTATCATTTGAGTAAGATCCTTGCCTCCATCTCTGTAAATAATTTCTTTCCTTTGGTTTTGGAAAAATTGGTTTGGTATTTTATTCTAGGATCCATGTTTGGAGGATCAAAACTTAGAAAAATCCTCAATGTATAATGGATAAAAAGGTTGTTACCAAGAGCTGTTAACCCTAACTATTTCTTGATTTAACTATAATGTTTCAACAAATTAAATGAATCATTAATCAAGTTAGAATAAAAGTATTCTAATAAATGGTAAATGTTATATTGATATTTTATGGATGTTACAAATATATATAATACACCATAAATGTTTGACATAATCTTGCACTAAGATGTATTCTCATAAAACTTAATGGCATAAGATCACTAAGAGTAAGTTAAATGGGACATGGAGAATTAATAGAAAGACTATATGATGTGCAACAACCCTTTGATAAAATGTCCAAGTTGGATTATTACTCCTGGACTACCCTTGAGCAGGCTTGGCAGGTTGATAATTATCTAATTTGAAAGGATTTGTCTTGGAGGTTTTGGTTGAGAATAATTTTGTAGTGATATACGATAGCTGCAAGACTTTGGAATTGTTTGGTCTAATGTTGGAAGGAAATGATACATCATCAATAGAAAAATAAAGAATATAACACGTTCTGTGTTTCAAAGCAAGGTTTATAGATGATTAGTAACCTATATATTTCAAGTTGGAATCAATCAAGCACGTCTTTTGGAAGCATCAACTTTTTTATCATGTTGGAAACACATTCTTTAGAGATTTGCATTTATGTTGCAATAGGTGATATTTTACAGAGTCTAGTTCACTTATGTCTCTTATGATTGGATTTGACTATAAGTTAGTAAAGTGGGACTATTTCAGTACTTATTAAAAGGAATGGTCATTAACAATGTTAAATGTTTGTTAGTTCCTGTACACTTAAACCCTGCATTTTAGATATTTATTCCTTGTTGTATGTATATGCATAATATTCATCATCATTATTTGTATTCTTGTACATGCTATACAAGTAATAAATGGATTCTTTTTTCAAAAGAAGGAAAAGAAAGAGATTATGTGAAAGGTAATACAACACGTTGAGTGTTGTTTCTCTTTGAATGAGATTATTTAGATAAGTATATTAAAATTAGATATAAGCAACCCATGGTATGGTTTGATAAAGGAAATTTTGGGGTAGCGAAGAAACTGAGGGCTTCATAGAGGTATTTTGGTGAAAGGTACACTGAAAGGGAGGGTACATGACACAAGGTGGCATCATATCAAATATATTTGGAAAGTTTTGTATCGATAAAGTGATTAAATAAAATATGTGAAAATTCATCAAAATTAATACTCAAATTGATGCTTAGAGAGGATGTACTAGAGTGACTTATGTTCTAGAAGTGAAAACACAAAATGGTTCAAATAATGGAGAGATTCACCAAGAAAAGTAGAATATCCTAGTGCTCATAAAATTGCATACAACATAATGTATAATATCCCAGTGCTGGTAAAATTTCTTGGTGAAAGATGGTACGAGGGATGGCTCCAATGCTAAAACTCACATTATTTATTTTTCCTCCACATGGTCGATAACGTTGAGCAAATCGATCATAGTTAATGAAGGTGTTTGTTAGGTTCAAAATCACTCTTGCATGAAGAAGAATCCACTACCAATAGATATAAGGGAATGATAGAGTAAATGTGCCCACTTATATGCAAAGATAGATTCTTTAGCTAAAATTAGAGATGTGCAGATGAAATTTTTTGTTTGGTGACGTGCAGATGAGATGTTTCGTTGGAGACCCAATTCGTTCTCTTGGACTGCATGAAACTCATCTCAAGGAAGACAAGGATAGTAGAAGAGGATCAGACATTTATAGTGTCTTCTATTCTCTATCAAAAGGGTAGCTTAGATTCATTATCCAAGTCAACAAATGAATTAAATTAGAGGCTTGTAAAGAAAAATGACTCTTTGTTGTGATTACTAGACAAGGGCTACATTCAATTTGCATGCATACATGAATGGATCGGTTTAAAATTATCGAAAATTCTTTCAAGACTGTGGTGGTGGCCTTGAGGCCACAATACAATGGAGGCAAGGCTCAAGTTGAGAAGATAGGTCCATTGTGATAATCCTAAGTCATCATAACTACCCCAAGTTGAGTCAAGCACCCAACTGGGTGCTCATGAAACTTGCAGACGAGTTGGAGGCATTGTGCGCCCAAGTAGCATGAGGGTGATGGGTGTGTGGCATGGGCACTCTACGATGGAGGGCATCTATAAAACTTTGGCAAGAGCACTTGCACGGTGTAGTGATTACTGCCCATAGGTGCACCCACACTGTGGGGTGCGAGTGACAATGTAGCGGGCGTACAAGTGCAATGAAAATACATGACGTGCAAGTAAAATGCTCAAAAGGGAATTGTGGAAATGACAAGCCAAGCAGATCACAAGCAAGGGGCGTGTACATGCCCTTTGGCAAGTCAGCCCATTAGATGTGCACCCATAAGTAGGGGTGCCCATGAAAATGTTGTGTAAGATTAAATGAAGAATAGGGCCATCAACCAAGTTAATGAACATGGTGGGATGACTATATATTCAAGAGAGTGACTTGACAAAAGAGGAGCCAAGGAAGCTTGCTTAAGTTTAGAAGAAAGGTGCAAAGTTGTTGACTAGGTAGTTCAAAGGCAGTTCATGTAGAATAATGTAACTTGAGGGAAAAATAGTGTGACCTGCATTCAGCAAGTAGCAGACTATGCCTATGTGCCCACCCAAGGTGGGAAAGGTAGACAAAATTCTATTTGGGGTAATTTTTGTTGTTGTGGTTGTAATGAACTTGGGATTTCTTGTATTATAAAAGGAGTGTCCCAACCACATTGGGCCACCCTCACATTGATGTAATACAAGTTTACTTTCTAAACCCTCTTGGCTCATGTTTGGGTCTCTTTACTATTTATATAACACTTTGATGCTTTTTTATGGATTCCGTACATAAATTAATAAAATGAATGAAAAAATTGTAATAAGTATAATTGTGGTAGTAGACATAATCCTAATCTAAGCAATTCTTAATTATTCTTAACATTGCAATGAACCTTTAAATGTTGCACACCCATGACAATGCGATCACCACGGGGCTGTGACAGATGGTATCAAAGCTAGTGTGATAAAGTGTGGAAGAGATCAAGTATGTATGTAGACTGGTGTTCTTAATGACAAGAAGGCTTGGCTTCATAACTTGGGTTTTTTAGACTTGGAGATTCATGGCAGGGTTGTCCAAGCATTGGTGGACACAAGGGCCACACATAATTTAATAAATATGGTTTTGGAAAAGAAATTTTGGCTACAACTCACCCGCAAGTGATTGGAGGTCAAGGCAGTGAACTTGGAGTCTAAAGTGTCAAGATTGGCAAGTGATGTGTCAGTTTGAATTGTAGATTGGTAGGTTTGTTTAAAATTCACAGTGATGGAGATGAACAGCTTTGACATAATTTTGGGGCAAGAATTTTTGAAGGGCAACAAAGTGATTGTTGTGTCATATTGCGATGAGATTATGTTGATTGGGGGCATACTTACTTGGAATTTTCCTACCCACTAGCAATGAAGGGAGGTAAAGGTGCAACATGTTTCTGCACTAAGTATGAGTAGGGTGATGCAGAGATCAGGCATTAAGACATATATGACCCTCATTAGATAGATTGGGGAAGATGATGGGATGGGGACACCTGTTCGAGCCGATATTTCTAATATATTGGAAAATATGCACATTTGATACCTAATGATTTTTACCAAAAGTACTTCCACCAAGACATGTAGTGGATCATCACATTGAGGTAGATATGGGGAAGCAATGACTAGTGAGAGTTTCTTATCAGTTGTCTAGACTGGAGTTAGAGGAGTTGAAGTTCTAATTGAAGGATTTGGCATATGTAGGCTTCATACGTCCTTCACGGTCCTATTATGGTGTTCCAGAATTGTTTCTAAAACAGAAGTACACAAGTGAGTTGTAGACATGTTGTTATTACTGTGTGTTAAACAAGCAAATGATAAAGAATAGATATCCACTACCACTTGCAACATATTGTTTCGATAATATTACGAAGGCACAAGTGTTTTCGAAGCTTATTTTAAGGCATGGGTATTATTAGGTGTAGATAGTAGAGGGCGTTGAGAAGAAAACAATGATAGTGATGAGGCATGGAAGCTTTGAGTTCCTTGTCATGACATTTGGGTTCTGCAATGCTCCAATGACATTCTATACTTTAATGAACAATGTCTTGCATCCATAATTGGATTCATTCATAGTAGTATACTTGGACAATATCATGTTTTATAACAAGAACATGGAGGATCATAGGAGGCACTTGGCATTGGTATTTGAGGCATTGAGGAAGAATGGGTTGTTGTTGAAGAATTCGAAGTGCATGTTCACTCAATATGAGATTTCATTCATTAGACAATTGGTAGGTCAACAATATATATGGATGGAGTCTAGTAGGGTTTGTGCAATAGAGGATTGGGACGAACTGAAGAATTTCCATGAGATGAGTGTCTTCTTGGGGATAACGAACTACCAATGGAAGTTTTTGGAGGTTACTCCAAGGTGACTGCACCACTAATAGAATTATTGAAGAAGGACAAGCAATGGAGTTGGATCGAAATATGTCATGAAGCATTTGAAGATTTGAAGAAGAGGATGGTTACAACATCGATACTTAAGATGCCTAGCTTTAAGCCACCATTTGAGGTGCACATGGATGCTTCTAAATTTGTGAATTTGGGAGTGATCATGTAGGATAGACATCTGGTAGCATATGAGAGTCAGAAGTTGTAGAATAGAGACCAATGATATATGATTCATGAGAAGGAGATGATTGCGATCATCCATTTTTTGCAAGTATGGTAAAAATACTTGATTAGGAAGTCATTTGTTGTCAAGATTGAAAATGTTGTAGCAAGTTACTTTGCATCCCAACCAAAGTTATCAATGAAGCAAGCTCACTGGCAAGACTTCTTGGCATAGTTTGACATGACTATTAAGTATAGGCCAGCTAAACTCAATGTTGTCACAGATGCTCTCAGAAAAAAGGCACAGTTGGTTGCAATTGAGGAGGAAGAAGACCATGTTGAACAAAGTGGGAGTCAAGTTTGTATGAGTGTGTTATGAAACTAGATCACAAAAAGATAGAAAAGATAGATCAACACCTTAGAAATAAGCATCTTCAAGGGGAAACCCTCCTTTACATTACACAAATGAACAATTCTTGGATGATACAAATGACATGACCTCCTTTCTATATATAGGAGTCTAAGGGGTCATAATATAATCAAAGCCGACATAACAATAATTATGTAAGGGCACAATAATAACAATAGTGGGCTTCTATGGGGCACACTAATAACAATATGGGGTACATGGGCACAAAAATATAATAGTGGGGTTGTACTAATAACAACAAGGGGTTACACTAGTAGTATAGGGACCTAACATGCCCCTTTCCTTCAAAAGGTGTTGTCTTCAATGCTTGAGTAGTTCTTGATGCTTCTGTATAAAATTATTTTCCTCCCATATGGATTCTTCAGTGGGTAAGTTCTTCCACTTGATGAGATACTATGAAATTGATTGATTTCGTAGTTGTTGGGTTCTTGTTTCTATGATTGCTCCAAATTCCAATATGATTTTTCCTTCCTTGTCAACTTCTGGAAATATTGTTTAAACTGGGGTTTTCTGCAACTTTTCAATGAGTGGCCACACTTATTCATCCTTCTTCCATTCATCCCTTGCTTTGTTTATCCAATCTAGTTGGATAATAGAAATAGAACAAAACAATGCTTCCACATCCTCATCCTTTTTTGAGAGCACATCTGCAACAACATTTTGCTTCCCTTTTTCGTAGATGATTTCAAAGTCATAACCCAACATATTTGTGACCCATTTTTTATGTTATTCTAAAGATAATATTTGTTCTAAAATGTATTTAAGACTATCATGATCCATTTTTACCTTGAAGTGTCTTCCCATTGGGTAAGGTCACCATTTCTTAAGTGCATGTAGTATTGCCAAAATTTCCTTCTCATAAATAGCTTGCTTGAGATGTAACCATAAAGATACCCCAATCAACTACATCAAAACTTTTTAACTACGATGTTGATCTCTTTCATTCGATTCTGCACCGAAGTGGTGTTATCCTTTAAAAGTTGGAGAACTTGTTGTTGATGCTCGATGTGATCTTTCACTGCTTGAACCTTTTTCTTCTTGATATTCCCTTCTATCTTGAGAGTTTGCGGAGTGGTAATTTCTTCCAATGCTTTACAAGATATGGTCGGATTCATTTCTTGATGCTTGATGTGATCTTTCACCTCTTGAACATTTTTCTTCTTGATATGTCCTTCTATCTTGATAGTTTGAGGAGTAGTAATTCCGACCAATGCATTACAAGATATGGTTGGATTCATTTCTTCTTTCTCGATATGATATTTCACTTCTTGAACCTTTTTCTTCTTGATATGTACTTCTATCTTGAGAGTTTTAGTGGTAATTCTAGCCAAAAGATAGAATCTAGGTTGACAACCAATTCTCTGATGCCCAGAGCAATGGCTTTTGACAACAGTTCGATGACCGCAATGTATTCAGCAATGTTGTTGGTTGTGCAACCTAGGTAGATACCTTGAAGGTCAATCAATTCACTGTTAGGGTCATAGATAACCCATGCTGCGGATGATAGGTTTCGGGTACTACAACAAGCACGATTAGCGAAACCAAAGTGAGGAGTTGCAGACATCTGCAAAGCAGGAAAAGCATAGTGAAGAGGAAAGTTGTTTGAAAACTATCACACAAAACCACGTTGTACAAAAATGAATCACACACTAATGTACATAAGTAACCATGCAAGATTACCTAAGCATAATACTTTTTGAGGTAAAGCCCGTTTCGGGGCTTGTTGAGAGGATTTCCTTCATAATCAATAATCTCATAGGCTCCTTTTTGCAAAATGCGTTTCACGATATAGGGCCCATGCCACATAGGTTCAAACTTGCCTGCCCCCAGCTTATCGTTAGCTTGGTTGCATAATAAGACCAAACCACCCTCAAAGAATGCACAGGGGGAGGTTGACTGATTAAAATGGGATTTAACCCCTTTTCTTTTGTGCTTCGATGACCAAGGTAGTGAGACGACGAGTCTCGTCTAGTCATTCTAAATATAAGAGGTGTTCCTCTTGAGGTGATGTTTCGGGGAGGAGTTAAATAGTTAACTTGAGTGAAGGAATCTTGCATTCGATTGGCAATGTTGCTTCCAAACCATAGACTAGCTAGAATGGTGTGAAACCAATTGCATCTTTGGTTGAGGTTCGGTAGGTCCACAGAGCTGAAAAGAGCATGAGACGCCAATTTGACTTGTGTATCCCAATAGTACGCTGAAGTATTATGACAAAAACCTTGTTCACGGATTCAACTTGGCCGTTGGCTTGAGGGTAATATGGGTTCGAGCCATCGTGGCACAAGCCCAATGCGGGTGTCAGCTCTGCCATCATGTAATCTTTGAAATGGGAGCCATGGTCTGTGACAATGGCTTGGGGTACACCGAACTTGGAAATAACATGGTTAAAAAGGAATTGAGCCACCATCTTACCATCTGCAATATATGTAGGCATCACTTCAGCCCATTTGGTGAAATAATCCACAATGACGATAATATAGCCATGCCCCTGGCTGAACGAGGGTTACATGTCATATAATTGATGCCCCATTTGGCAAAGGGACCAACGGTAATGACGGGGTGTAGGTGAGCAGGTGGGGTGCATCTTGCGTTGGTAAATTTGGCATTCGTGGCACTTACAGACAGTAAGAATGCATTCCTTAAAGATAGGCGGCCAGAAATAACCAGTGAGAAGGATTTTTTGTGCTATAGCGTAACTAGACATATGACCACCACATGCCCCGAAGTGGCAATTATTGAGAGCTCTTTCAACTTCCTCAATCGTAAGGCATCGACAAAGAACTGAATTAACACCGACATGATATAAAGTATCGCCAATAATACGGTAGGGTTGGGAATGATGTTGAATCCTTTGACGATCATCCTTGGTCAATGTAGATCGAAACGTGGACGCTTGGAGATACACAATGATATCACCATACTATGGATCAAGGGTGATAATAAGGAAAAGGGTCTCATCCAGAAGCTATTCATTTGCACTAGCAGGGAGAGCCTTGGAGGGAAGGGAACAAATCAATTCGGTGAAAACAAGTGACTTCTTAGATTTGGCTGTAGTGAAGAACGAACCAAATTCTTGTAGGATAACGATCCATTTAAAATACTTGCCCACCAGCAACTGACGAGTTAGGATATAGGTCATAGGGTTGCACTCAGAAATCACTGTGGTCGTACGTAAAAGGATATAGTGCCAAAAGTGTTGAACAACCTAAACGGTAGCCAAAGCCAACTTCTCAACATGTGCATAACACATTTCAGTGTCGAGGAGATTCCAACTAAGGTAGTAGATTACATTTTCGCTGCCTTCGTCATCGTCTTAGACCAAAACCATAGCAATGGTGCTAGGGGCCGTGACTAGGTAAAGGAAGTAATATCGATAATAGTTTAGCGGATGCAACAAAGGAGCATGTATGAGGATGGCCTTGAGATCGTTAAAAGATTTTTGGGCCACCTCGTCCCATGCATAGGGTGTTACTTATTTGAGAAAATGGGTAAATCCTCTGGCTAGCTCGACATAGTTGGGTATAAAATGATGAAGAAAGTTGGCCTTTCCTTGCAGGCTCTGGAGTTGGTGTAGTGAGGATGGTGGGGGTAAATTTACAATGGCCTCATCTTTTGGTGGATCTAGGCAAATACTATCCTTGGAAATGATGAAGCGAAGGAGTCGTCTCGATTCCACGCAGAAAACACATTTATGTGGATTTAACTGAATGTTATAGTGTTTGCAGCATAGAAAAATCTATCGCAGATGGTCTGGGTGGTCTTGGCACTTATGAGAATGGGCAGGAAGGTCATCCAAGTAAGGCTGGACAATGTTGGAAATATCATGAAACATGTAATTTCCCGTTGAAACATAGTTCCAACATTTTTTAGCTGAAAGGGAGCTTCTTGTACGTGAATGTACCCCATGGGCAGATAAAGGCTATCTTTTCTTAGTCAGTCGGTTCGATATTAATTTGGTTATAACTAGAAAAACCATCCATAAAGGAAAAGATATCAATCCTAGCACATTCATTAATGATTTGATCAATGAAGGGAGTGGGATAGTTGTCTTTAGGGCATGCACGATTAAGATCTCGATAATCCACACAAATGCGAATCGTGCCTTGTTTTTTTAGTCATCGGGACAATATTGGACACCCAGTGTGTAAGGGGGTTGCGATAGATGAACCCAGCCTTGAGAAGCTTTTCAACTTCACCCTTAATGGCAGTGGCCTTCCTAGGGTGCACCGGGCGAAGCTGTTGATGAATGAGCTTTGCGTGCGGATACGTTGGTATTTCGTGCACCACAATGCTAGGTTAAATTGCAGGCATTTATTCATAAGACCATGCAAACACATCACGAAATTCCTAAAATAGATGAGTGTATGTCTTGATCTCATCCGGAGAACAAGATACCCCAATATGAACATGTTCAATGATACCAGGTTTAATAGAAATGTCAATCGGCATCGTTTGGGTAATATTACCCAAATTTTCTTCCGAGCATACTTCATGAGTAACAGTCGGTGGTGGAAAAGGGGAAGAGGACTCTTCAAAACTGGTAGACATGATTGCCGGGCGAGGCAGGAATGAGGAGTGATGATGAGTATCGATCCATGGTGGTTCCTCGAGAGACATGATTTCCATGATACCTTCATCGACAAGGAAGGTCTCGACTAAGGGATTAGACAATTCCAAAGTGCCAATCTAGGGGGGATTGAGAGTACATATCGAGAGAGGTCTTTGACATATGAGAATCAAAGGATGCAGAGTTCGAAGCCAAAATAATTTCCACGTATTTGACTTCGGTGGGACTAAGCGGTATAACCTCGCCCCAAGTATCAACAAGATCTGGTGTAGGTATGACCCAAGGATCAGATTTGACCGAGATCATGTTGACAGAGGAAACATGAGGATGTGGGAGTGGAAAAATCCCCATTAAGGCAGAATCTTTGAAGAGACCTGCCCCCACACTCTCATAGGGAGCACCAGAGTGCTTGACGTACAAAACATTGCCATCTGAGGAGGAAGAGGCAAAGAAATACAGTTGATCGACAATGACAATTTTCCCTTGATGGGGAAAATGAATCACGTGAAACAAGGAGGAGGCCAAGGAATGCATGGCATGAGTCCAACTTTGGCCTAGTAGAAGATTGTAATTGATATTGGCGTCGACAATTTCTACTTCAACTTGCACTATCTTTCCTTCCAAGGTGATGGCAAGGTTAGGTAAGACACCGAAGGGTTGTTAATCACGGCCATCGAAAGTGTCCAAAGTGTTTGGAGACTGGTTCAGTGCAGGGGAACCAATATAATTCCAACATGCAGTTGACATGATGCAGGTGGAAGCACCTTCATCAATGAAAGTGTGGTGGATGGTCTTCTCATTGATGATTACCTGAATGAGAAAGGCAATCTAATGTGGGAGCTGTGGAACATGGTTCTCCAAATCGAAACATATCAAATTGGAATCGGTGGGATCGATGCCCTCGATAGTTGATGGCAAATATTTTCGATGCGATGAGCAGCTTTGGAGTACCTCGAGAGTCGACATGGCTGATGGTGCCTGAGCCAAATCCTCAACAATATTGTAGTGTTGAGTGGCTTGGGCATTGGGATTATACGAGGATTTCCACTACATACCTTGAGAGGGTGGCCATGTAGCAGAATTAGGGTTAGTGCACTCAATTTGCAGAGGGCTAGAACTTGGGGTAGAAGAAGAAGGTGCAACTTCTTTCTCTTTCCCAACTGCCGGAGCTAGAGTTTGATAATCTTTTGATCGGGTAGCCACATTAATAGGCATGCTCATCATGAACTCTTGAGATCTAGAGGAAGTAGATCAGGATTGGTCTACCATTTGGGTCTGCTGAGATGGAAATATCTCTTTGAGGACAACAGGGGTCCCTTTAAGCAGGTGACTAACTTTGGATTTTCGAGGACAATCCTTAGTGTAGTGATCCTCCTTGCAATGAGGTAGGGATACTTAGGTTTCCGTTGCGAAGATTCGCCAATAGACGATTTGAGAGGACCCTGTTTCAGGGCATCAAATTGAGCTTTGCCTTTGCCTTTATTTTTTCCTTTCAAGGATTTGTCCACTGCAATAGACTGGACAGTGTGGACCTCTAAGGTTTTACCATGGCCAGGTGGATTTTGAGATGAACTATTAGGAGCAACATTCGAGACCGACTTCTGTTTGGAAGAAGTTTAAGCAGGAGTTTGGGATACTGAACCAATAACTCCATCAATGGGAGGAACAACTGGTGACTTTAATGTTGCTAGATCAGATGATGGCCATGGAGCATTGGGTAATAACTCGTATAAAGTGCCAGAATGGGTGTAAACTAGATCCAAGTATTGGGCACGAGCGATGACCTGCTCTTCAATATTGCATCCACCCATAGCTATATCGTGAGAAATTGAGGTTACGAATGATTTGGTAAACCATTCAGTGAGCAACTGATCAACAATCTTGAATTTGATCAGGTGACGCCTATGTCTCCATTCATGGATGTGATCAGAGATGTGTGTTGTAGTATCTTTCTTAAGCGATGTGAGCAAATAGGTGCCAGTTTCATAGCGAACCGACAACTGAAAATGCATGAGAAAAGCCATGGCTAATGAATTAATGTCATGGTAAATACTTCGAGGTAGCTCGATGTACCATTTCGCTGCAGCACCGATGGGGGTTCGTTGGAAAAGATGAAGACGAATGGAATAGTCCACGTATGAGTTCGACGAGCACCAGAGGTGATATGTCATCACATGGGCTTGAGGATCTTCTTTAGCTTTTCCATCGACTTTGAGCAATCAATTGGTATCTTGGACGGTATCGGAGGCCAGTACGGCAAATGAAGGATTAGATCATTTGTAAGGCGCGATATATCCAGCAACTTGAGCGTAACCAAGAAAGGTAATTGAGTGTTAAAATGCATGGGAGGTCGATAAGTGGGCCCATAAGGAGGGGCCCGCCCCTGTTGGTAAGGATTTTGGACCCACAGTGGGGGATTTGGGCCATATGGCATCTGAGGCTGCCACCATTGCGGATTAGCTTGACCATAGGGGGGATTTTGACCTTGAATACCTTGAAACTGTCCAGGCATAGGTTGCTGATAAGGAACGTATGGGCTAAAACGCTTTTGAGCCTGTTGACCTTGGATGTACAGATATGGAACCTATTGTCCTGGAATATAGGGCTGATGAACCTGTTGTCCTTGAACAAGAGGATTCTGGATCTACAGTCCTTGGGCAAAAGGTTGATACACTTGTTGCCCTTGGGCATAGGGGTTTTGTACCTGATGCCCTTGGCCGGCAAGATTTTGAACCTATTGACCTAGGACATGAGGGTTTTGGGCTTGTTGTTGCAGGACTTGACCTTGAACCTGCCCCTGCAAGGGTTGACCTTGTTGGTATGTATACAAGGGTTGCTGCTGCCCTGGTTGGTTTTGCTGTTGTAAGGGTTGACCTTGCGGTTGCAAAATTTGTCCCTAAGGTTGCAAAGGTTGGCCCTGCGAGGGTATGGGTTGAGAGGTGTGGAGAGCATATTGCATCTGCTACTGCACAACTTGCTGCAATTGTTGTAAGGATTGACCTTGTGGTTGTTGTAGGTGACCCTGCTGTGGGATAATTTTCCCTTGTTGTTGCGTGAAGAGCCCTTGCTGGAACAAAAGTTTGCCTTGCGGTAACAAAGGCTACCCTGATTGTTGTAAAGACTATCCTTACTGCTGCAAGGGTACTTTAACAGTGCTCGGGAAATTACTAAACTAAATCTGCTCGTAGCTAGGCTGGATGTACTGCCGAGATTAGAGGGTGTAAGGTTGATTAACCAATCCTTGAGAACCATATGGAACATAAGGATTTTGGTATTGGACCTGAGTCCCATAGGGATACTGATACTGAACATTTCTTGATCCAGACGGACCAACGAGATTCTGAACCTGTTAGTACTGGACATTTCTCGATCTAGACAGATCAACAGGGTTGTAAATAATACCAGAAGAGGGTTGGTTTATACCAAGCATGTGAGCTTGTGAGCCACTCACATTAGTGGCACCTGACACCATAGAAACATTCAGGTTCTGCCCCCCAAGAGGTGACATAATCTGGCCACTGACTAATGGGACAGAGGAACTGATAGAGACAATTTTCGAAACTGCCGGTTGTGACCGACGTGTAACTGGGATCAATGATACAAGAGTATTCAGAATGGTGGGTTGCACCGGGATTGAAGTAACAGCCTGTTGGGAGGTCATGTTTGTAATGAATGGATCTGACATAGCCCTGATGCCTGACGCCCATACAAGATTATTGTAAAGTGATGAGGCACTAGGTGTGCCTGAAACCAAGTGCCCCAAAGACACATAGTTGGGTGGAAAACTGGTGGGAATACCTTTCGAGAAAGGGAAACCCTCGGGAGGAAATTTCAATTGAAATTCTTCCCCTTCAAGAGTGTGTGGAGTAGAAACATCGGACTCATCTGGAGATGTGACTGAAGCATCGCCTTCGGGTTCCATGTTTGAAAACAAGCGATGACAAATGGCTGAACATGTATTGGGGGATAGTTCCAAAGGAACACTCAGTTGGTCGTACGAACTGTAAGGATGCTACAGTGATATCTCAACAACGTCAAAACAGAGGGTTCAGAGGATAGATAACTAGTCCAAGCTAACCATCAATGGTCAGCAAGTTCTCTGGAGTTTGAACAAGATTGTCCAGAGATTTCGGGCTAAGATCAACAGATGAACTTGTATCGAAAGTAGGTGGAGGACGAGATGCCAATAGTTGAATACTCAAAACAATTGCGAGTTCAAAATTTTGGTCCTCGAGTGACTCTGGTAACTTAGGAAATGACTCCTTAAACATTCTTTCAAACGGAGGAGAGGAAGAGTAATTGGGTGAACCAGATGGTTCAGCCACGATGACCTTGCCTTAGTCCACGAAACATATAACTTCAAGGATTTAAAATTTCCTTTTAAGGGAACTCACGATTTGGTCAAAAAGACTAACATGATGTTTTGGATCATGAGCAATCAATTATGAATATGCATAAAAGATTGATGCTCTTTTGTTTTTTAAGAGTCGAGAAAGAAACAAAGATGACTCATCACTTTCAATTGGAAACAAGTTCGAAAGGACAAGTGCTCGTATGATATTTTAAGTTTAATGAGTGAAAAAGATCATATTACTGCTCATAAATAATCTAGGTAAACAAGATTACCAGGCAACTGTGAACTATAGAATACCTCCCAGTGAACCAAGAAGTACGAGCAGGTAATCTCCCCGAATGTTGTGTTTGGTGTATCACGTTTGCAAGGAAGCCGACTTGGCTTCATAAGGATAAAAGGATTGCGTCCTAGTGGTGTCTCCCATTATATACTCGACGTACCAGGAGCACAAATCCGTACTAGAGTTGTCTAATGTCGAATCTAACGACAGCTACTAGATTTAAAGACGTCGGAACACGTCTCTAGCCTAGACCTTCTAGATATGATCGTTAATGTCAAATGTGCCTTAGGTTAACTGAATTCATTTTAAAGTTGATCTTGATTTAAGTTTCAGTTTTCAGGTCTTAGCGATGCTACTAAAAAAAACCTCAAATGCGACTAAATGAGACAAGACCCTTTCAATTTGATGAAATGCCTACACTAGAGAGGGTAGAAACTACTCAGTCCAATGCAAACAATCAAGAAACTGAAAACGAAATGATCTTTCACTACCTCACTTTTTCAAAAAATAAACTAATGAAAAATGCATGCCAATTCCTAATTCCTTGATATGCACTTATCTATTAGTCCTTTCAAAAACAAAAAATTCTCTTCCTTTTTCAAATGCTGATGAAATTATAGTCTTTCAAAAGATGAAAATTATTGTAACATAATGATGCAACAAGCTATAATTTCATACCTTTTCATGAAACAATGAAACAAACTTGCATACAATCTTTCAGTGAAAAATTTCTCAAGACAATAAGCTCTTCAAGCAGATGAAAACATGAAAAGAGAATTTCATTCAGATCAATGAAACACTGACTTCACCAAACACAAGGCCAACAATGTAATCTATGCTGGAAAAGAAACGTTTAGGAAAGTAACGAAACTCTTTCAAATTTGTGCAAAAGAGTTCAAATTCGTAAAAAGGACCAAAAAAAAAGCAAAGAGAAAACACACCTACAACCTGACTTAGTGAGTTCACAAACTGCTGAATGGGCAACCAACTAGATGCCCTAGTGTTGTTGGCCACTCAATGACTCAATCAATCAAGTAGAGAGATGACAAGCCAACAAGCAAACAAGCAAACAAAACCAAATGAAAAGTAGCTTTCTAATCAGGGAGAAAATGGTCAAAAAAGGCCTACGGGGTCAAAATCACAAGAGCAGAACACATTGGCCAAGATTGGGGTCAATCCCTAATCTTCATTTACAGGCATCGACGCAACTACCTAACTGACAACAAGTGCTAGAGGCTGGTCGGTGTGACTATTCCTCAGTAATTCATGCTGGTCAGCGGATTAAGCATGCTGGTCTAGGTAACTAAGGAAAAATAAAAAAATAAATTGAAAACAGGGACCAGATCTGCTACTATGAATTTTAGACTCAGACCAGTAAACAAGTGAAAAGAAACAGAACCAAAGGTAAAAAGTGGAACTAGAAAAGTTCTCATGAAATCCAAAACAAACAAAAGGATTGGTATCCCCAGTAGAGTCACCAATTTGTGGTGAAGTAAAATTATAAGTGTGAACACGAACGAAATCCTATAGCCCAATAATGGGTCTTACCACAATAGATACATTCTATGGAATATTTCCTTAGGTTATAATCATTCAAGAGGTCCTACCTCTTGGTCGCTTATCCTGCTTGATGATGTCCTTGTTTGCTCACTCCAACAACCTCTTGCTTCCTTCTTTGAAATCTTTAAACAAGTAAACAACAACAACACACAAACATAGTAATAGAAAAATTGCAATTCAACCTACTTAACAAGTCAAGAAATATTAAGCCATGAATATGTACTATTACAAAACATGTAGGAAATCAATCGATAGTTGCATATATTAATATCAAAGAGATATTACAACCATTCATCTTGACATTGCAGTCTTCCTCTGACAAGACCAGGTTCCCACACAATTCTGCTAGCATTCCATGACGGATTCAAACAACAATATTTTTAAAGCTCTTCCCTTTAGGCTTCACTCCAAACCAAAACACACTTCTCCCTCACACAACTAAATAGATACAACTAGTAATAGCTTGCTTTTCTACTCCAAAATAACATCAAAACTTTGCAACTATAACACTCACACTAGCTTGTGCTTGGGAAGAAGGGAGAAGGAATTATCCCTTGAGGTAGTTCCATCATTATAGGGAAAGGAGCCCAAACTGTCATCCTTGACCCCATCTGGCCAAATCATTTACCAGACTTCCGTTACGGAGCTTCTAGAGCTAGAAGCTTCGGCTCTAATTTAAAAAACTTTCCATAACAAGACTGGTGCGACTGAAACACAACTTAATTGCTCCGATCGGTGTGAGGAGTAGTGCTAATCTTTGCACATCGACGCGTGGGAGACAAAGGCCATTAGCGCCAGTCTTGTAAATTGGGAAAAACAAAAGTTTTAGGGGAAATGGTGCAAAAGGGAAATGATATGCTCATGAAGAGGGACATAATGGGAGTTTATCCATGAAGGAAAAACATACAGGGTTCACTGTAGAGGTCCTGTAGGATCAAGGAACAGGGAGTACAGGGAGAGTGACAAAATGCTGTGTAATAGGAAGCAAGAATGTGACCTTTATGAGACACCCAATGTAAGGTGTACGATGGATACTTCCACAACTGGTGGGAAATGAGCCAATAGTTAAAAAATTAATGGTACTATCCTAAAGGGGGACCCAGGAATAAATAGAATGACTTGTTGAATACCTGCAAATTAGTACACATAATAAATAACAATCATTAAAGAATAACAACACCCATTCAATAATAACCATAGCTAAGCAACAATTAGTTCATTAAATTAGTTTGTAATTAAAGAAACATATACCATAAACATAACCAGAATAGTCTAAATATATCTATGATACATGTATGAAGAAGTGGTGGCACATTGAGCTTCTAATTAAAAGTGAAAGATCCCAAGTACATTGTTACATAGATGAAACACTGTATCCAATAATGGAACGCAAAGCCACAACTTTCTCCTCCAAAGAATGATCTATCTCCTATGTATTACAAGAGAAGCCAAGGCAAGACCTCTAGAATCCCATCCCCTTTCTTGAGCTATGAGGAGCTATTTCTAACAAGTAACAATGACCTTTGAGCTTCCTCATGACTCTTTGACTTTTATGACTATTCATATTCTATACATGACGCATTACATTCCAATGCATGGCTATTCACATTCCACACGTGTGCCTTGGACTTCATTACATATCATTTATTACATAAGACAAATCATAAATGAGACGACGACTATATAAGACAAAATTGATAATGGGACAAAGAATCATCAAATGGATAAGTTATTTGCTTCTACATGGAGCTCCTTTGTAATGTAAGCGTGCCAACCTCTAAACTTTGTGGAGATGTCTTTGACCCAAACTGGAAAGTCCCCAACGTAGTGCATGTTAACCTCTAGTGCCTCCATCAATACGTTCTTGGAGTTTGACTGTACATCATTCCATAGCCATGAGAGCTTCATATGAGCTTTGATTGGTGTACGACATACTATAAAATAATTTTTTTGGTTACCTCCAAACCTTCATGTTCTATTTCTTGCTTGATCTACTCAATGTGTTGCTAGATCTTTGGGAAGATGATATCCTTGCCTTTGATTTCTTCCATTGTACCTATCAAAGGCATCCCATGCTTCTCTATTAGAGAGTCAAAAGTAGTATGCAGTCAATTATATGCAGCAATAGTACTAATCGATTAATTTCCAAGGCACATGTAATTTTGGTGGTGGAGGCTCAATTGAAATCTGTCCATCTCTATGGAAATCCTGTCCTTTTTCTTAAAACGTTGTGGAGCATATGCATACTTGGCAGTACACTCCTAAAGATAATTGATTGCTTTGATTGCTACCTTCAAGATTTTCACCACTTCCTATGCCTTCTTCTGAATGCCAACAAGAGGAGACACCACTTGTTGTAAAAGGATCATCTCATTGTATAATCACAACATGGTGTCCTCCATTGGCCCCAATTCCTCCTGCATGGTTGACTGCCACTCAGTAGTGCTAAAGCTTTGTGATGACAATGGTTGATTCTCCAATGCAAGTTGTTCCATCTATTGCTTCACCACAACAAGGTATCTTCTCAGTATGGCATTCTCATTCAACAAGTACTTAGAATTGTCATGTGTCGTTGTAGAAAATGCAACATTTTTTGCCATAATAGCTTTGGGATAATTTATATTGTTGGAGGTTATCACCTTATCGGTATAAACTGAGACTGGATTCTGAGGATCATTTCAAAGTTATTTATGCCTATATTGGATGATACTCTTCTTAAGTTGATCAAATGTTACATTGCATACATCCATGACTTTGTCAGCTGGCAGAGGTGTGATCCCCATTTCCCTAAATGGAAGATGTCCACCTATAAGGGGAGGTTCCTCTGGAGTGCCTAGTCCATCATCCATGGGTTGGATGATATCTTCTTCCTCCAATGCTTCTTCTTCCATGTCTTGAGTCAACTACACTTCTTCTAGTATTTGTACTACTTTATCCTCATGGGATTGCCTTTGTTGTTCTTCTTCTATCCTTCTCCTTTCTTCTTCTTCTTCTTCTTCTTGCTTCTAGAGCAACTCATCCCGATTCATCTTCTCCTATTATTATTCTTCTTCTCTTCTCTATTTATCTACTTGAATAACTCTTGTGTTTAAAGGATCGACTTTCCATTTCTTGTTGCTCTTGCCTATCCTGTAATACCTGATCCTTTTCTTAGGATCTACTTTCCTTACTTGAGGGGTTACGTCCTCCTCCTCCTACACCTGAAAGTCTTGAGTTGGTGGATCATGGGGTGAATTAGTCTTCATCCTTGGATGTGCCTTCATGTTTGCATATTCAATGGGCTTGAGCATCTTATAATATGTCTACATGTCCCATAATAAGTGGCGAGTTGTCTACCACTATCACTATGAAACATAAGGTGGGAGTCATCCATATGTATAATGATCCATTCAATCACCTCCACACATGGCATGACCAAGAATATGCATGTGATCATTTGTATCCTATACTTCTTGATGTTGATGTATGCATGAGCATCTTCTAAGTCCTCAACAAAACTTTCCTGCATGAATGTGTTGTATATATTGCTCCATGTGACCTTTGTAGTCTTATCAATAAAACACTAAATGTCTACAAATATGGGATTGTTTGGCTTTGTAAATTCGACAGGTTCATCAGTGCTTGCTTCTAATATTTATTTGGAGGTCATTTTGCAAGACAACATGGCTCCAACAGATGATGACATGGTGACAATACTTGTAGCATGAACACCTATTTGGGGAAACACACTCATAATGACAATATTATCTTAAAGCAACCTACTTATGCAGTAATACTTGTAAATCACATACAAAGAGCCATCACATGTGATTGGACATGAAAATATATGAACAAAAACCCAAAATAACTTTCATGCATGAGAAAATCGGCATGCAAACTAGGAGGGCACCATTTCAAAGCATGAAGAGATGTACAAGGTCATTCAAGGCTTTACAATGCGCTCATGCACTCAAGCAAGTGGAGAAAATAATTAAGGGCGCACTATCACACTCAAAAGGGTCAAAGGGGTGAGTTTTTTGGTTTTTGGGCCCTCACCATGTGCTCATGCACTCAAGCAGATAAATAGGGTGCATTGTCGCACTCCGAAGGGACAAAGGAATAGATTGAAAAGTCTTCGAGCCTTCACCATGCACTCATGCACTCAAAGGCAAGGAGGGCACACTGCCGCACTCTTAAGGGTTAAAGGAAGATGCTTTGTGTCTTCCTGATACGCTCATGCGCTCAAGGGAGGGTGCAGTTCTTAATGGTGAATAAGTGCACTCAAGAGGAAAACTTGGTATTTTAGGGTGCAGTTTTCGAGATTGATTGGGCTTCGAGCTAAAGAAGTGTGATCTACCTATTGGAAGCTCAGGAACAACACGATTTAATGATAGGTTGAGGAGAAGAAATATCTACAAGGTTATATAGTTGTTGTCGCATTCATGGTGGAATATGAAAGGTTGAAGAAGGTGAAGAGTTTTTGCATGTGACAAAAAGGTAACAATTGCAGCATGAAGATTAAGCATAAACACCAGCAAACAAACTGAAAAATGAAGAATCAACAACAAGAGAAACAAGAACGCTAATGAAATCATGAAAGGCAATGAAGATATTTGACATGAAAAAATTACTTGCATCACTGGTTGATCCAAAATTATGCGCCCAACTCAGATGGAATGATTATGCAAGCGAATTATTAAATGAGTTGATTTAAATAAGTTTACATGCAAAATTGATTCATGCATGATAACCACTTGTCATTGCATGAATGGGTTAGTTAAGAGAAATTAATTTGGGGTCCTATATTTTAAGAGTGCACCCACATGCAACAAGTTGGCTCATGCATGCATCCAGGAAAAGCGCATGTCTTCGACATGAACAAGCGCAATCATGGGGATGCATTTTCTCAAAATGAAGGAGTGTGCGCAAGGAGGGTACACTTATTTAGCCCGAATGAGTGTGCTTAATTTGAGCACATGCCTTCACCAACTTGGAGTGCGCTTTTTCTTTTCTGAGTGATTTTCTCACATTTGTTTGTTTTTCTGTGCTTTTTAGTGTTTTTCGAGTGTTTGCATGGCAAGAAGGAAAGTTTCTAAGTCAAGAAAGATCATGAGTTCACCTAACCATAGGATAAATAACTCAAGTGCTTCTAATGGTTAAGTGACGACACTTAGGAAACATTGGCTTAGGAGGATGTGAAACTAGGAGAAAAAACATGAATAGAAAATCAAACAACATGACAACTCAAGGGGGCTTGAAATGACAGTTGACGTAGGCTCCAAAATTGACATAGGAAAATTTTTTGGAGGGTCATTGTTGTAGTGACAACACTTGGAGACACACTGGGAGCAACCAAATTCTGTGAAATGTTTTCATTGTACGCACAAATTCTTATTTCTCCAGGAAGTATTGATTCAGTCAGTAGGTTAGCTTATCTCCCCATTCTTACCTAGTTAAAGATATAATATCACCTTGTTACATTACTCAATGTAACACAACATATAATGATTCATATCATTATCCTATCAATGTAAGTAAGGGTAATATAGTACGACGAATTAAAAAATAATCAGACACAAACATTGCTTCATTGCCAATGAGCTTAGACATTACCCCAGTGAAGTCGCTTGCTTCACCTCCCTGCGCAAGAAGCCTTTCTCTTCTTTCACCCTATATTTTTTTTCATTCTCTTTCATAGGACTGTGCATAGGAACTTATTATTTTTCATGGGCAGATGAGGGATCCCGACTTATTGATAGAAGAGGATGTTTCTCCTTCAGAGACAAGTTTTAGACCTTTGATGCTTTGTTTGCTAAATTTTTTTCGCTTATCTTACTCTACCCAACTAGATAAGCAATAAAACATTATTCATAAATAGGACCAAGTGCAGGAAAGTGAATCTAAATAGATGCAAGATTCATGGTTTACTTACAGCTTCCCGACTAAAGGATCATATTTTCCATTGAAAAATCATTGACTGGAAAGAGATAAATCAAATCAAGGAAGAGGGTAACAAATAAGCCAATGGTTTCATGTTACTACAAATTTCCATTCACAAAATATTAGCCACATCATCTCAAAGCTCAAACCGACTTTATTCAAAGAGAGATAAAACCAAAATAATCAAATCAAAATATGAAATATGAAAACTCACAACAAGAATGCAGTGCATCTAACTACATGAAACCTATCCTAATCTAACCTAAAAAAAACATGTTCAGGTCATGTAAAATGGAAATTCCAATGCAACCATAGAATTTTCTCCCGACCTTTAAAATAT
Organism: Pinus taeda; assembly: GCA_000404065.3. Classification (NCBI taxonomy): domain Eukaryota; kingdom Viridiplantae; phylum Streptophyta; class Pinopsida; order Pinales; family Pinaceae; genus Pinus; species Pinus taeda. The sequence goes on from APFE030799682.1 coordinate 96,945, forward strand.
AAGAGGTGATAGTGTAGAATTAAAAGAAGAAGAAGTGTAGTGAACAAGAGAAATCGTGCAAACACCTACACTGACCGATGAAAACTTGAAGTGCAACCACAACGATGTATTACACTCATATGCTCTACCAAATAAAAAAATCCACAAAAAGTTACAACAACGATCACTAGACCTATGGCCAAACAAGGCTTGATGAAGTGCATGCAAGTGCACGCCATGAGACATGGTTCTGTTTTGAAAAGAATATTCTAATGAGCCCACAATAGGATCATGGAAGCAACCTTTAGGAAAACTTACAAAATATTTAAGACTAAACAAAGACAAATCCACATCATAAGCAATTTTATTAGGTTGACCACAATCCAAGCTGTCATGGACGTGAGATTCTTTGATGGATGACGAAAAAGATTCATTATCATCCTTCTCTGTTTCTCTATTACAGATTAGAGATTTGCTTAAGATGGGATGTAACGGTGGAATTTCAATAGTCAAATTAAATTTCCTCCCTTGGTAGTTCAAAAATTTTACATGAAGAAAATAAGAATCGCTGAGGAGAGACTCAAAATCCCATGTGATGACATGAATGATAAAATTGTGCAAAAGAATCATAAACTAACTCAAAACACCAATATCGTCATGGTGACAGGAAGGTGACATAGCCATCAACGTAGGATGAAGTGTCCTAATCACCTAAATTTGCTTTGAATCCTAACAATATTGATAATCAATCTAGGAAAACACGGTTAACTGCTTATCAAAACAAGTTTCATTATTCAAATAATGAGGTTCAACAAAACATATATTTTCAAGATTTATGTGGAAATATTCAATGATAAGCTTGTCATCTTATTGATCAAAAGGAGATATACATAAAATAAAATTTTCAATAATCACATCATATTACCACAAATCTAAATCTTCATGTAAGAACAAACATTCATCCATATTACTTGAACAATCATCACCGTACAACTTAAAGAACAGGAAATCCTCAAGGTATTGATCATCCAAGGGTTCAACTTGGTTATTGGGTGAAAGATTGACTGGCTAAATATCAAGACTAGAATATGGTTGATTGATATGATCAGATGAATCGCGATCAAGAGAAATATGTGAGATAAAAACCATTTCTTCATCGGCGAATCGATCTTCTTATTTAATGATCGATTGAGGTTCATAACATAAAACATCAAAAGGAGGATGACATGGAACAAAAGGCAGGGCTAGTTCTTCCTTAGGATGCTGAAATTATTTCAGATCGGGAGGATATAATGAATTAGATTCAAAATATTTCCTTGACATTCAAACTATGAGACAAAACTTCTCATCCAAGAATTTCCAGTCCACATCCTCGTCTGGAAATTCATAATAAATATGAAAGAATTGATCAAAGAAATGTTCAAGAGATTCATTTGGTTCCATTCTAAGTTGATTGATTTCATTGAGAACATATTCATATTCATATTTGTAAAAAACATGATGAAGTTCATTAACCAAGTGCTTGAAAGATGAGATAGAAGCAGTGGGTATAGAATAGCACCATTGCTTCGCATGACCATCCAACGTAAGGGTAAAAAACCATGTGAGGATTTCTTCAAAACAAATGCCACTTAAAAAATAACATTGAATGAATTCAATTACTTAATCAAGGACCGTTGTTGTACCCTTTCCATCGGATTTGAGACGTGACAAAATATGTAAAATATTTTGTGCAGATTGAAAGGTTTAGAGATTTAGAAAAACACCTCGAGATTATGATATGGGATGAAGCCATTACTAGTAAGAGATTTTAATAGACTTCAGAGGCTTAACTTGTCATCTGGCCCTCCTTCTAGCGCTAAAGATGTTGATGGTGTTGGATTCCTCCAACATTATAAGGGGATCTCCTCGATGTGAAGTCCCAATTAGACCTCACATTGTTTTCTATAGGAGTCCCATCCATTCATATGGCTCAGCCACCATTAGAAAAGTTTTAAATATATGCCTTGGTTATGACAAAACACAAGAGAACACACCACCTCTTTGGGGCAGCAAGAATGTGAGCTTTGTGAGACACCCAATGTAAGGTGTATGAGGGAGACTTCCATGATTGGTGAGGGAAACAAGCTACCAGTTAGAACCGTAATAGTACTATTCTAAAGGGGGGCATAGGAAGAAAGAGAAAGGCTTGTTGACTACTTGCATATTAATCATGGAAAATTTAGGGGAGAATTTTCGCCCTTAGGCGAAATTAAGTGGTTTTAAATTTTTAGTGGGCGAATATTTTGTACCATAGTACATTTTTACAAATCGCCTCAAACTTATTTTATAAACAAATTAGGTATGGAGGTTAGCCCACCTTATTTTAAGGGAGAGGGTAAAAAAGGTAAATTTAGCCCTTGAAATTAGGAGTTACAAACTTCCATTCGCCCTAATTTTCAAGAATAGGTTTTATTTAAGTGAATCCTATGGGCCAAATACCATATTTATAAAACAGGTATGGTAAATTAATAAAAATATAAATAAATGAGAGGTATGGTAAATAAATAAACATTTTTTATATTTACTCCATAAGTCACCTTAATACATGCAAGGCTGTAAACAAATAAAAATATAAATAAAGTGGAGCTATGGTAAATAA
>APFE030799682.1:110411-133729 GCA_000404065.3 Pinus taeda
TTGACTGCTATAGAAGGAATATGAAACATGTAAGATGTTATGCATGTAACAAGTTTGGACATATAGCAAAGTAATGCAGGAGCAAATTTTGAGCACCATACCAAAAGGAGAAAACATCATCACACTCTAAGGTATGGAAGAAGAAGGAAGTACAACTAGAAATATGTGGCATAGCACAGTATATAGATATAACATACTCAAGGGGAGATGAAAGTGTGAAACTTCAGTGTTCTAAATCTCATACGCAGTTAACATGAAGACAAGTCACGCATATACGTGAGTTAGAAGCTACACAATCACGTATATGGTGTTTTGAAGAAAAAGAAATGGGATAGACTCAGTAAAAGGGGTCTGATATGGTTCGGTCAATTATCAATTATCTCTTATGTTTTGATTGATGATGGTTACAGTTTGTTGATGATATGTGGAAGTGTTTTTAGTCCTCATAAGCTATTAATAAGTTGATGAATCACTGGTTGATGATGATGCCCTGATAATTGTTTTTAACAAATGCAATAATCAGATATGATAGTGAATGGCTAGCACAGGGTCAGGGGGAGCATATGCTTCTAATAATGCATTGTTGGCATTATGTTAGAAGATATTGGTACATGAACATGTTTATATTGCTTGATCCACATAGTTGTTTTGATTCAGGTGACTCTTTTGATGATGGACATATACAGGATGTTGATCCTGATGCTGCTGACAGATACTTATGATACAGATCATATATGGTTTATGATAGTTGTTAATGACTATTATGGTCTTGTTTAGATCGTTGGTCCTTGTTATAAATATAATTTGATGTAAAGGTCATGAAAAGACCTAATTTTTAACCCCAATATGCATGGGAAGGATGATGTAATAATTCCTATATTTTAGTCATGTATAATCTATTGGTATATCCCCACTTGGTTGGGTGGATGAGTTAAAATTGATATATCCCCACATGGTTGGGATATTGATGTATGTGTGAGTCGTTGGTGATAGGAAGGTCATACTCACATAGAGTCATGTTATTCTTTTGGAAAATATTTTGTAGACTCTTCATGTGCTCAGGGGGAGCATGGACGGGTTAATGTGCTCAGGGGGGAGCATGGACGGGTTAGTGCATCTCAACATGTACAAAGGGGGATCTTAATCAGAGAATTCAATAGGTACTTAGGGGGAGAATGGACAACATAATGTATATCAAAGGGGGAGAATATCTTGGTTTTCCCTTTGCCCTTGATGTCAAAGGCGGAGAGTGTCTTGGTGTTGTTGTTGCCATCAAGACCAAAGGGGGATATTGTTGGCATTATGATACAGGTGTTGTCCTTGATGTAAACTCACATAGATGGCAGTTCATAGTGTAATAGGTTAACAATAAAGGATTATAGACCAGACTCCAGAGATTGAAGAAAGAGAGTAGTTTAAGAAGTATACGCTGGTTCACTTTGTCCAAGGAGCCTATACATGCCGGTTAATAGAAAAAAAATGGCGTATACGTATGCACGCACCTTCACATAAGGAAAAGTGCATATGGGATGGAAAATCAAGGTTTTGGTCCAAGGTATTGGTTCGAGGTATTTGGTCTGAGGTATTAGTCCGAGGTATTTGGTTTGAGGTATTGGTCCTAGGTATTTGGTCTGAGGTATTGGTCCTAAGTGGTTTTGGTACGAGGTATTGAGAAAGGCCTAATACTATATAAGGGTGAGAAGATCAGAGGGATAGGTATGCAAGGAATGAATATCTTATGAAGAGTTAGATCAAAGCAAAAAATGTAGGTTATGGGTTTCTAATGCTTTACTTGATCTGAACTAAGGATTCACCTAAGTGGTTGATAATGGATGATGGAATGAATTCATAACATCTGAAATGAATTATCATTATGTGGTTTGATCATGGATAGTCTAGATCTAAATACTGACACATGTTTTAGTATGTAAATGTTACGATCTAGGTATGATTGAAGTCTGGAATAGCTGTGAATTTTTTAAGTTAGTATTTGCAAATCTGTATGCTGGTTCACTTTGATAAAAGTGCTTATAAACACTGGTTCGGTACATCGAAGTAGCGTATATAGTATGAAGTATGATGTTTGAAGTTGCAGTTGGTTCTGGTTGTTAATGCAGAGTTCTAGGTTCTAATTTGTGTTTTGGTGACAATGTTCTAAATGTTCAAATTGATGTGATTTGCTTCAGTGATGATGGGTTTTTCAATGATTGATTGATTCAGAGATTGATGATTGAATTTCAGTGATTGGTTGATGTAGATGTATTTGATGGTTGTATTGCAGTGGTAACTGTTTTGAGCTTCTATGTTACTGATGGGTCTAGTATGAAAATTTGATGAAACGAGGCCTTCAGATTGTGGTGTTGTGTTCTAGGAGTATCCAATCTGAAAATTTATGAAACATGGTCCCTGGAGGAAGAGAGAAGGTCGTAGTCTTCTATAGGCCGACGCCTATGTACTAGTAAACATATCGGCTAGTACAAGAGCCAGGGGGTTGGAGCTCCCTTCCAATAGCAGCTGGAAAACGAGTGAAGGTAGGAGCCTTCTGTAGGCCGACACCTACATACTGATAAACATATCAGCTAGTACAAGAGCCAGGGGGTTGGAGCTCCCTTCCAGTAGCAGCTGGAAAATGAGTGAAGGTAGGAGCCTTTTGTAAGCCGATGCCTACGTACTAGTAAATGGGTCGGCTAGTACAAGAGTTAGGGGGTTGGAGCTCCCTTCCCGTAGCAGCTGGAAAACAAGTGAAGGTTGGAGCCTTTTGTAGGTTGGCGCCTACGTACTAGTAAATGATTGGCTAGTAGAAGAGCTAGGGGGTTGTAGCTCCTTCTAGTAGAACCTAGAGAATGAGAGAAGGTTGTATCCTTCTACAGGTGGGTGCTTGCATACTAGTATGAGTCTACACCAATACAAGATTGTAAACATGTTTTTCTTATATTAAAAGAAGACAACAATAGGTGGTTTTTGTCCTACATTAGGTTTCCACCTTAAATCTTGGTGTTCATGTGTGTTGCTTATTCTGATGGTTTATTATGTTGTTACTACACATGGTTACTGTTTATATGGTTAATGAAGTATTGATGAATTGATTAAAGATCAACATATGATGAATTAATTGAATCATAAGTTTGTTCGATATACGTTGGTTGCTTTAAAGACAGTTGCATGTACACGTGAGTTACCTTCGTTGAAGTAGCGTATATAAATTTGAGTATGAAAAGAAAAAGTTATTGATTTGACTAAGACTAATTCATCCCCCCCCCCTCTCAGTATTATTGCAAACACCAATAATACATACACCATTGATGACCACTAGCTCCAATAGTGGAACATTATAGTCAAGAACACTTGCTCCTCCAAAGAAGTATACACACTCTACACTACAGAGAAGCCAAGGATCTTCACAATAATCCCAAGCTCTTTCTAAGCCTAAGCCTAGCCAAAATCTTGGCTCCCAAAATCCCTTTCCGTGAGTTATGAAGTTCCATTTATAACAAGAGGGGGTGACTCTTCAACTCCCCTTTGTGACCTTTGGACTCATGACTCTTCAACTTCCTTACATAATGACACATTACATTACATGATGACTCTTCATATTCCATTTTTGGCACTTGGAATTTCAGTTACAACATAAACACAAATAATATTACATTTTATACTCATACCCATATAGGAAAAAATAGGGTAGAGACAACTTGTCAGCCTAATAGGACAAGACACTATGATGCTTGAGTTTGGGAACACTCTAAGCTCGTCAAATTCCACTTTATGATTCTAGGTTATGTATCGGTGCAAAGATTGGTACTGTGTGATGACATCCTTAAACTACTTGATGGTGTCAGGCTGGAAGTGGACTCTAGCCTCCATAACATCTGGGTACAATGATTTGGAACCAGTCTTAACTTCTTTCTTGAGCAGAAGCAACATGGTTCTGGTTTGGATAGGACCACAGATGTAGTTTTGCATGTCTTATCTACTCAACTCTAAATCATCCTTGGTGGAAACCTATCTCAGATGCTCCAAGTACTCTTCAATCTCCTGCCTGACTTGGTGTTTATGCTTATATTCAGTGAGTGAGCTAACTGATGGGATCTTGTGGTTTCTCACCATGAAATCAAAATTGTTGTACAACTGTACATATGAGTCCTGAATGTTTCCAATGAATGAGGCGAGATGCTTGCTGTTATGAACCAACTTTCAAACTCTTGCTTTCTCCAACTCTACCTGCGACTTCATCTTCTTTACCAAAGTAAGTGGTGCCCCTTTGTATTGAATTGTTCATTCTTGCATGGTGGTGATGGCAGTTTGTACATTATTAAGAGTCTTGGAAAATTACTTGATCTACAACTACAAGCTATGCAAGCGGAAAATTGCATTATGTATGGTCATGAGCTCCTCATAGAGGCCCCATGTGGTATCTCCAAGTGTTGATACTTCACCAGGTATCGCTTCTCTCATTTCTCCCAAGTAGACCTGTGTGGAAGCTGCATTTTGTGCTTCTTCGCAGAGTTGTTCTATCTCTTACTGGGAAACATGTAGATTCTATATCAATTGCTTACTCTTGGTCGTCAAATATTGAGTGTTTGATCTTTTCGCACACATGAAGGCCAAGTTCGCTTTGGTAATGGTATTTGGATTCATGTTGGTGTCTTCCACTATCACTCTTTCACTAATGAATGTAGGTGATGCATGATTATCCAGAAAATTCTCTCTCCAAGCTTGTACAATCCTCTTCTGAAGTTCATTATATGACATATTGCCCACATCCATTGCCGGATGATCATCAAGAGGAACTATGTCCCCTTCCTTAATTGGGGATAACTATACGACCGAAGGTGGTGTAGACTAAACAGTGACCTGTGGTGCACTGGGCATCATGTCAACATCTTCATCCTGCAGTTCCGGTTCACACTCCATGTCTGAGACTTCAATAAAGTATTCAATCTACTGAGTAAGCTCCTGATCCTACATCTATTCATCCTCTCATTTTGTTGTTGGTTGGTTCTTTTCTTGCTCTTCAACATGAATCGATGTTGCTTCTTCTACCATTGTGCCTTGCCTTTCTTCTTCTTCTTGCTTCTGTTTCTCCTCTTGTTCTCTCCTTCTCTATTCTTGTTATTTTCCCAGTTCTTGTTCTATTTTCTGTGCCCTTAGTTTTGTTTCCTGCAAGCTCTATGTTCTATCTTCCTCCACTCTTCTCTTTGTATCGTCTACTTCCTCTTTACTTCTGCTACCAAATATGCTTGCATAAGGATTGAATCCTCTTTCACTCTGCAACTTTGTTCTCCCTCTAGATTATCAACAACCTTTATTTTTCCCTTATCCTGCATAGGATTTTTTTTTTCTACTGGTGCTACTTCTAGAGTTGTCCTCTATATCCTCCCTAAGGCTCTTTGCTGAAAGTGCTTCATTTATTTTCTGCCATGTTAGTGTTGACTCATTTTCTATAAACAATTGAGTGTCCACATATACTGAAGAGTCTACTAGTGTTTGCTCAACTATTTCCCCAGTACCGCTTTCATTAGACTCTGTTGAAGTAGCTCACTTTGGTGTCATGGTAACAATTACTGTTGGGAGAAAGTGCTTCACAAGTGTGGTACCTGTGGGACAAAAAGGACACTCATGGAAAGCAAACATTAGCTTTATCAAATCTACCTTCAAAGAATGATCAAGAAGCAAACTGAGCATTTGATGGGAAGGATTACACAATTTTCATTGGCAAGAGGGATTGACTGCCCATGGGAACTATGCACTACACAATCCCAATAGCCAAGGATGAAGCTTGAGGCTTGGGACTATGAAATATGATTTCCCAGCCTAGGCAAAGACAGGGAGAGACTGCGCATTGTGCAGTCTTAGTGGCCAAGGTGACAGGTTGACCCTTCGAATTGTGTAGTACGCATTTGGAGCAAACACGTACTATGAAATACGTAGTTCCAAAGGCCAAGCTTGTGGCTTGAACCTTAAGATTGTACAGTGCCCATTTGGGCAAGGTAAAACTATTTAGGGAAAGTGCAGATCTGCCCCACAAAAGTGTGAAAACGAGAAGAAGTGAATAATGATGTGAGCTTGAGTGAAAAGATGACTAAGTGTGAATGAATCAACGTGGATCAAGTGCATAAATTGATCAAACAGATGGAAAATCAAGTATGTTAGGAGAGTCGCCGCAATGATAAACATTAGTGCAAAAACAGGAAAACTGATGCGACATTTGTGAAAAGAAAGAGATAAATTAAAACAACACCTCTACAATCTAAAACAAGTTGAAACACCAACAACCATGAAGAGAAACAATAAAAACAACACTCGCACATGTGAAACGACAAAAAGAGACAAAAAAGGCAGCAAAAGGCAATAAAAGAAAAACTTACTCGGAAAAGCGACGATGACCCCATGAAAGGTTCCTTGATCTCTTCAGGAATGCTAGAGCTCCAAGATTGAATGTTCAAATGATATCTAGAGGCATTGATTAACTATATTTGAGAAAATGAGGTTTTATGACGTGCATGCCTGAGATCAAGGACAAAGGTGACCCTTTGTGGAAACTTCTAAAAATAAAAATGTACCATCTTTAGGAAACTAATAATAGATACCTACTTCTTAGGGGTGCTTTTTTCCTTTAGGTTTCCTTATTTTCTAGGGTGAACTTGATATGTACACTGTCGGGAAAGGTTGCACAATTCTAGGGAACTGGGCAACTTTCTGCCCCAGTGTGCACTGCACAGTTTCTAAGCTTAGTGAGGGTTGTGTAGTTTTTGGGTTCAGTGCTAGGATGGCTTCCATGACTGCACAGTTTATGAGCTTAAGGATTACTGCCAACCAATATTGCACAATTCCTATCATCAAGGTTGCTTTCCCTCAAGGATTGTGCAATTTCTAAAGGCAAGCCCATAATTATTGTGAGACCAAGTTGGGAGATCAACTTGTGACTTAGAAATATAATTGAAGTGTGAAAACAAGCAAACAAAAGAAAAACTGAAAAAGATAAGTCTCAATCGAAGCATGAATACCTAGATCAATGCAAGATGAGATCCCATGGATAAGAAGGAAGGCTCCAAACTCAAAGCATAGGCAAAGTTTTGGAGGGTGGTTGTAGTTGCTACAACACAGTGACAACATTATCATTCAAGACTTACTTGATCACCTCCACGAGAAACTTCTTCTACTCTTTCCTCTTTATCTTTTGTCTTCTGCTTATTTATGTCTTTTTGTCATGAACTCTTCCAATCTCTACCTCTATGTTTTGGTCCCTCTTGTGTTCTACTCCATATTCTTCTTTCTCTTATTGGTTGTAATTCTTATTTTATGCATTAAATACCAAAGAGCTTTTGAGCTTTGATACTAATTTGACACAATGAAGGCGATGGTGAATCCCTCTTTAAATTTACTTCCTAGAGCAAAATATACAACCCAATGCTCACCCAATTAATTCAAATTTTGGATGCAACATTCCACCTTGCACAATATAAAATGAAAAAATATTCGCCTCCCTTACTGGCAGGACAATTATGAGTTTGGTGTTTTGTCTCTCAGGATAATGTGTCCAATAGTTAATATGCTCACTTCCTCCTCTCAAATAAAATCTCTAACACCTTTCTTGAATTCCCAAGCTAGGGTTTGACATGTTTCCATGCCAAGTATCCTTGACCAAGTGTAAATTTTCCATGGATAGGGGGGACCACAATAAGCCTTGGCTACTTTGCAAAAACCAACAGATGATATTTCATATCGGGTTTTATGGTAAACAATAAGTTGGATAGTTAGGGTCTAAATACTTTGTCCATGAGATTCACTAGTTGGCCTGAATAACCGATCTATGCAGCTTAGTCAGGAGTAGTCGAGGTTCTCACCCAAATGTTAAATGTCTGATGGCTTCAAGGCTTGAATAAGGTTTGGCCCCAAATCCTCCAACTAATGGGTTCTACAATGGAAACTGTAGTTTTAATTGATGGGTATTTCTTGACAAACACCACTAAAGGGGCTTGCTAAATTTTCCCTTTCACCCGTGACTACTACAATGGGCCCTTTCCTTAACAACACAATGTTAGGACTGCCTGCGGTCTAACACCGCACTTTACGACAAGTTTACAAGGATATTTCCTTGTCCTCCATCCTTTTTAATTGATGGTAATTTTTTCATAACCCAATATTTCATCCAACTTCCTTTGTTATGATGGTTCAACACTGTTTCAGGTAAAATCACCCTAAGGTCTTGGGTTGAGAACCCCAACAGAGTGGAGGGAATACAACATAAATAGACACATAAAAAAACAATCCTAATACTTAAACAGTTAAACTTGGTACATAAGGTCTTACCCGTAGGTCTTACGTTTGAAGTTGTTCTCGTAGGGTTCAAACCCTATGCTTCTTCATTGCGCTTTTAGACCTGTAATTCATTCAAGGAAAAGAATATACACCAAGAATAACTAAAAGCATGTTCATGATATCAAGGTTAGATCATATAATCATGTAATAAAATAAGCATTAACATGAGATTTTATAAGAAAATCATGACATAAATTAATGCATAAAGACCATAATCACTAAGAACAACACAACGCCTCTTTATTAACGTAAGCTAAAGAAAATATGGAAGAACTACAACCTGAGTTGTCTGTCGGCTCCAAGCAAAACCATCCTCTGGATCCATCCTTCCTAGGCCTCAACAATCCTCCTCCATAAGTATACACAAGGATGTCATGAAGGGATGATGAACATCTCAAGAAACAAATAGGGGTTTCTTATGACTAGGAGTGCAAAAGGCACATTGATATTTTCAGACTTGATCAGGGATGTAATCGACTATAATATCAATCTCTAATCCTCTCCCTCCTCTTAGGCCTTCCCATGGATATGTATTTATACTTCTCCAAATTCATTTTTTTAGTTGGGAAAGAGTTTGGCCATGAGCTATAGTAGGTGGGTATCTGGTCAAACCCGTAAACCCAACCCAAATTAAGGGAGATTATATATATTTTTAATGTTTTAACACATATGCGTGGGCTGGGTATAGGTTGACTTGCGTGTACACATGCTTTAGATAGGGAATAATCACATATGGGATTTAAAACATTGTTTTTTAGAAAATGGACCAAGTCTGGTAGGGAAGGGATTCCCTAGGCCATATCATAGAGCATCAAATATACCAAGGGTGGTAAATGGTGCTATAATAGATGTCCCCTAATATATGAGGTCATAATGGGTACATGATGGCCAAAATGTATTAAGTGTATAGAAAGAATCATGTGAGGACCTAAGAGGAGTTCATTAGATTTCAACGTGCCAAGCCAATGGAAGAGATCAAAAAGAAATATATTGTCTGAGGTGGGCATACCGATGCTAAGACATAATAAATCATGTCCACATATCAAATACAAAATCAGAATCAATATGTATATAAGTATAAAAGAACTGAAAATACATAGTGGATCATCTGATCATATCCATAGAAGTACATGTCACAATATCACATATAAATAACTGATCAATGATGCTGAAGTAGAAAGCTGATCACTGAAGTCATAAAGATATTCCAAAAATTACCAAGTCAAATAGTGGAACAAATGGTAGTGCATGCAACTTGGGTGCCAACATATAAGATGTCATTGAGATGCACTGCAACATATAAGGTAGATGGTGTCACTAGCAGAAACAGGAGGAACTAGAAAGTGAACCAACAAATGCTGATGCAAACTCGAGGTTTTCACCAACTGCCATGGTACATTTCTACACAATGGGAATAAATGATCTGAAGTTGACCATGTTGATAAATCTTTTGATTACCGGCCATTGATGTATACTGTTAACAAATGCAAGACTACTCACTGATAATGATGATGAGAGCCAAGGTACCCAGTACAATCTAACAAGTGCGAATAAATGATCTAAAGTCAAACACTTGGAAGAATATATCAATCAGGAGACAATGATGTATTCCCACTATTGATAGTGAAGGAATCTGCCATTGATGACTGCAACCCCTAAGGGACTGTCAGATGGACTCTAGACATTGTTCCTAGAGCAATGAATTGAAGTTGATGGGAAAAGATCTGCTGGAAGGAAGGCATTAAGGCATCTTTCATTAATCCAGCACTAGCATAACTTGCAGGCCAATAATGTGGAAGGAATCAGACAAAGAAAGATGTAGTAACCAAACCGAAGCACGTTTCTGGTGTACAAAAGATGTAGCTAGCGCACAAAAGAAACCCTTTGTACCAACCAATAATGAAAGCTGACACAGAGGTGAGGAGTCCACCAATGAGGTCAAATGGGAACCAAGTTACTGCACGAATCCCAATGTGTGATAATGAAAGATGACATCGAACACAAGGGAAACCACTCAGTCAAAGACCCATGATATTGATCAATGTTGAGCATAAGGCCACCTATCAATGATGGAAATAGGGCCAGGGTGTAGCTCTAGGTCTACTCTTAGAGCAATTTTTCTTAGTCGATAAGAGCAAGACCCGCCAGCAAGAAGTCTATGGAGACCTTCTCAAACCAGCATGAGCAAAGGACCAAATAGCTGATGTGATAGTGAACATGATTCTGACAACTAGGGATGAACGACTGAAAATAAGTCAAGACACACCGCAAAAAGGATGACTCAGGTTTAATTCCCCTTAACAAAAGCATGACTCAAATGTGAAAATATGGTCGCATATGATAACTTCATACAAGAGGCACAAACAAACTCTCCATACGAATGGAAGAGATAACCATCCGGAGGAGTACCGACTCAATAACAAGGTTAAGGCTCTCCTAAGTCAAACTAAAGCCCATCCTAATGGAGGAAAGACTTAATTTTTAGTGCTTTATTCAAGGGTGACACAACTGACTCTGGCTACCATTAATCATGGAAGTAATGTCCCGTTCCCACTCTTTTTGGAATATTTATTTTTTTTGTCTTTTTCATATTTATAAAGCCCGAAAAATAATAAAAGAATGGCTATAGTACAATGGAAAGAACGAGTGTCGAAGTACATATGTTCTAGTTCCTAGGAGTGGAACATGCCTATGCTCAATGCAAGGTGAAGAAACTGGTCAATGACACTCAAAGGAATGTTCTAGCCACAGACAAGTAGGTGTCAAGTTGTAGAGACTAAATTATTGCAAGGTTGATTTTGCAAAAATACATGGTAAAAAAGTAGCTTATACATGAGTCCAAGTGAAGCCGGCTTAAGGCCAAAAGGTACAAATAGTCAACATGCAATGCAACAATACAACTCAACATGTGGGAGCCTCTAGGGTATAAAGCCAAAAAGATAGCAAAGAAGAAGGAGAATGAAACTTCATCGCAAAAGTCATGGTGGGACTAAAGAGGTCTCCTGAGCCTAACAACAAAAGTTCAAAATGGATTCCAAGTCACAACAAGGTAGTATCTAGGGCACCCATGATAAGGTAGGCTCTACCACAAGTTATTACACTTCTAAGCAATGAGAAGGTTCTATGTCATATCTTGTTGGGGTTGATCTGAAGGCCAAAATGGGAAATGAAACTGATAAATGCACAATGCAGGTGAAAAACCTAACTTGTATGCCAGTTTCAAGAACCAGTACATATCAGAGCGGATCAACCATAAAAATACCCAAAGGAGAAGTCTTCCAAGTTCTGTAGACATAATTAGGAACAACATACAAGAACTTAATACATCCCATATATAAACTTCAGAAAAAAACTTGTGTTATGGAATACAAAACTTGAAAATGCATACCTTATATGTACAATATGGTACATAAAACCACGCAGCCTTGCAGCTTATGCATAATGGTTCTTCAGGACAAAATTCTTGCGGGGCTTAGGCCAAGGACTCCTTTAGTAGTTAAAACTCATGGCTTCAAAAATTTCTTCCTGTGAAGGCAACTCAACCTCCAAGAAATCATGAGAACTAGAAGGATCAAAAGAGGGAATTAAGGGGTCCCATGTCCCCATAAGAGAAATCACTCGGTCAACTTTCGGGACCAAGTCCCAAGAAGGAAAATAATAGTTGAAAGGATCCTTCTCAGAAGAAATTGAACATTAAGGATACAATGCCACATAGTTCACCCGTGATCGAGTAGAGTCTACCTGAACACTTGGAACATACCAAGGGGTATTTTGTAGTAAATTCGAATTAGGGGGGTGATTATCAGATGCAAGCTTATCAATAGTGATAATATTTCTATTATGAGGAAAATACATCACTCGAAAGAGTGAAGACACTACAACATTCATAGCATAGATAAAATCATGCCCAAGTAGCATATTAAAGTCTAAAGGGCGATCAACCACCATCATATTGATGAAGACAACCTTCCCACCTAAAGTAATAGGTAATTGCGGAAGAACACCCATAGATTCACTAGGTCTCTTATTATAGGCTAACAACTGATTATCAGTTTCCAACAACTTTGGAGAACCCAAAGCTTTCCAAGTCAAGGAGGATATAATACTTGCAGAGGATCCTTCATCCACCATACATCGATAAACCTTTGTGGAATTAACTCTAACCCTTATTTGGAAAGGTGCAACAGAAGGAAGACGAGGCTCTATAAGATTATCCCAATCAAAGGAGACACTCCTAGAACTTTGAGGGGGTACATTCGAAGAGACCAGAATACCCCCTACATTAGAATACTTTGTACTAGAAATCAATAAGACTCTATTGTTAGGCACTTTAGCCCCCAAAAAAGGAGTGGAATCAGCCACAGATTGCACTAGCTCGACCATTTCATCAACTAATGGTTGATTAGACTGTTGAGAAACCATAACAGATTCAGGAGTAGAAGAACCTTCAGACTTAGACCATATCCTTTGTACCACTGGAATACCAGGGCACAAATGAGTAAGATGGTATCGCTTACATATCTTACAAGGTAACTTAGGTTTAAATCTTCTACGCCTAGGTTTTTGATCAACATCCATTCCACCAACATGACTAGAAGTTGTTGGTGGAGAGTCCCCAACATGACTTGCAAAGGTTAGTGCCTCTTTCCCAAGAGAAATAGGACTTGTGTCCCCAACCCTACTCATAGAAGCAAGTGAGCCAATATAAATATGACTCGCAGAGGTAGGTTACCCACTGCTAGTATGACTTACAGTGAGTAGACTTATACCCCGAGCATGACTTGCAGCGGTTGAAAGCTCATCTCCAACATGAATTCTAGGGGTTGGTGATGCATTGCTAGTATGAATTGCAATGACTAGACTTATGCCCCCAACATGACTTGCAGTGGCTGAAGTCTCATCTCCAACATGACTTGTAGGGGTTGGTGATGATTCATGGATAGAACTATTCTTCTTCTTCTTCTTCCTCTTTCTCTTATTTTTAGATCTCTCACTACAAGAGGGAGGAGAAAGAGTAATCCTAGATTTCTCTTTTGAAGTAGATGAACAATTAACACCCATTTGATGCCCTTGAAATAAAGAATTCATCTGAGAAGATTCGAGAACATTTGGAATATTCTGAGTGAACCATAGCCAAACTAGTAGTCCAACATTCAATCCAAGAATATTCAAAGTGGCCATCAAGGGGGTACCAACGTTTCCAAAGAAAGGAAAAGCACAAGGATCCCCTTTTGGAATGGTTCCTTGGTTGGCCTCCACTTGAATATCAGCCATAACCAACTTATACGTAGATCCTTCCCTTACATGATTGCACAAATTACTTTCTAAGGAAGAGAGATGCACAATCAAACCTTTTCCCTTAAGGAGGAAATTCCACAACTTTCAGAAGAAAGATCAAAAGCCTTTCAAGAATAGTGGAGTGGTTGGTCAGTCACTCAGAATCTAAGGTCCAAAAGTGACAAGATAAATCCGCCTAAATCCAACTAAATACAAAGAGAAAAGAGCACTCCACTATAAAGTCCCTAAAGATGCAACCAATCAAGCAACTTTCAAGTATTTTCACTCTAGGTGATGAGGACCAAACACCAAAATACAAGAAAGTTCTTTTAAGGGACCTTTTGAAGATATTTTGGGATAATTATGGCCTAAGCCTACAAGCGAAGGTAACGGAAACAGTTACATTGACTCCGATAAAAAATCCTTTGTCAGTGCAAGTACCTAAGCTTTGTAAGGGTACCCTCCAGAAGTAATAATGAATGTGATGCCATGTCTTCCTTAGGTTCCACGAGATTCCCCTCCACAACGACCTATGTGGTCCCTAGGAATAGCAACTATGGACACTAGTTCGTATCAAAAGCTGGGCAGAACAGTCTCGGGGTGGGATCCAATAAGTAGGAGAGGGGGTATCTCTCTTTCCCTATCTTCACTCTCCCTCCTACTTGACTCCCAGTAGAAAGGAGCTTTCCCGATCTTTTTAACGACACTGGATTTCAGTCATTATTAAACATCTATGTTTAACAGTTTTAGTGGCCTTAGAGAGTTAACTCTCCACTCACCTATTCCAAGGCTCTAAAGAGCTAGTCTTGCTGATGTAATTAATGAAAAATCAAAAAATGTTCTAGTTCTTTTTAATTAAGCGCTTGATTTTAAAAGGTTGTTCTTTAGGTCACGGGTAAAATGAGAGTGCAACTTGTGGTGTTTTGACGCATAAGAAATCAATAGAAACTTAGCTATATGAAAATGCAGCTATTTTTCTTCGATGAAAATAGATTTCTATAAGGTTCTACGAATAAACTTGTAAAATAATAATTATTATTATTATTATTTTATTTTTTTGTTTTTTAGAAAGCGCGCTCTACAAACTCAAAATCTAACAAAAAGAATAAATGCTTCCAGTGCAAACTAACTTAATGAAAACTATAATGATGGTGTAAGATTCTATGGATGCTCATACAATAAGAAAATGTGTTCCTTCACAATATCAATAGGCCAACTTGACTACAAGGAGGGCACAATTCAATGACAAACTTCCCTCGAAACCAAGAAAAACCAATCAAAAAAAGTTCACAATTGCTAAAAAATAATGAAGAAACCAAAAGCAAAAAACTGAAAAGAAAAAGGAAGGCAAGAATGATGTTTTTGTCTTTTCTTTTTTTAAATAACCCAAATAAGTTTTTGAGAACACAAAGACTACTAAAATTCCAAGACCAAAAACAATCATAAAGAGTCCAAAAATTCACAATTTATGCACATCATTAATATAATAAAACTTGAAATGACAAAGGACAACATACTTGCATAGATTGATCTGAATAATTGTATAAAGGACTTCACCAAACCAAAAGAACGTAAAAAAATACTTTCAAGATCGCCAAAGAGGCACTCAAAAACCATGAAAAACAAAATAGGTCAACCAAAAAAGGAAAGCAAAGCAAAGCAATCTGAAAGTTGGGTTATAAACAAAACTACAACCAATTTTTGGTTTTGCAAAGTCAAAACAACCAAGAACTTCTACAAGAAGCCTTGAGCCCAAAGTCCAACCTGAAACTTTACTCAAAAAGCAAACACTAGGTTGACTAGGTTTTTCAACAAGAAGAAGATTAGAAATTGAAAAATTTCATGAAAGCAGAGCTTTACTAACAATGAATGACCAGAAAACTACAAAAACTACCAAGCAACAATCTTAACTGGGTCCAAGATTTTGAAAAATTTATTCAAAATAAGGTATAAGTGACTGTGCAAAGACAAAGAAGCATGCATATGCGACTGAAACAAAGGAAACTCACATATAAGTGAGTTTCTTTGAAGAAACTAGTGTGTATACGCTATTGTATCCTCTAAAAAGCATGTATATAAAGCCCAATAAAGAAAAAAAAAATCCAGGCTTGGTCCAAAAGATCATACTTGATGCCCAGGAAGAAAACATGTCATAGACACTATAAAAGCAATAAATCAATTAAGCAGACCCTGATCAAGAAGAAACAACCCAATCTAGGAAAAACAAGAATTCTTTCCCCAGTGGAGTTGTTAATTCTGTTTCAGGTAAAATCACCCTAGGATCTTGGGTTGAGAACCCCAACAGAGCTGAGGGAATACAACATAAAGAGACACACAAACAAGCATTCCTAATACTTAAACAGTTAAACTTGGAACAGAAGGTCTTACCCGTAGGTCCTACTTTGAAGTTTTTCCCGTAGGGTTCAAACCCTCTTCTTCTTCCTTATGCTTTAAGACCTACAATTAATTCAAGGCAAAGCATATACACCAACAATAACTAAAATCATGTTCATGATATCAAGGTTAGATCATATAAGCATGTAAGAAAATAAACATTAACGTGAGATTTTATAGGAAAATCATGACATAAATTAATGCATAAAGACCATAATCATTAGGAATAAGACAACGCCTCTTTATTAATGTAAGCTAAAGAAAATACAGAAGAATTACAACCTGAGTCAACCATCGGCTCCAAGCGAAACCGTCCTCTGGATCCATCCTGTCCAGGCCTCAACAATCCTCCTCCATAAGTATACACAAGGATGTCATGAAGGGATGATGAACATCTCAAGAGGGAAACTAGGGTTCCCTATGACTAGGAGTGCAGAAGACATAAGGATATCATTAGACTTGATCAGGGATGTAATTTCCTATAATATCAATCTATAATCCTCTCCCTCCTCTTAGGCCTTCCCATGGAGATGTATTTATACTTTTTTTTTTGTTTTTTAGTTGGGAAACAGTTGGGCCACGGACTATAGTAGGTGGGTATCCGATCAAACCCATAAACCCCACTCAAATTAAGGGAGATTATATATTTTTTAATGATTTAACACATATACATGGGTTGGTTATAGGCTGACCCGTGTGTACATGCGCTTTATATAGGGAATAATTACGCATGGGATTTAAAACATTGCTTTTTAGAAAATGGACCAAGTCTGGTAGGGAAGGGTTTCCCTAGGCCATATCATAGAGCATAAAATATACCAAGGGTGGTAAATGGTGCTATAACAAACACTACGTCCATTTGTACCCCAATTTTTTGTGTTAAACAAAGAAATGGACAGTGTCCAAATTACCTGTTACCATAGTATTACTCTAAGGGTCGAGACTTGCCAGTTTTAAAAGGAATCCACTCTCGTGACTCCCTCCTATGGCTAACTCGCACTAAGGCAATAATTCCATCATTAAATAAATGCAAGGATTTAAAAATTCTCACAAAAATCATAGATTTACTCCACCACATATGTGATTTCAATATAGTTATACAAGAAAAAGAAAAAACCATCGTACAAAGTTTAAATACTCCAAATTTTTATTAGTTCAAAAAACAAATATTTATAGGGGAGGTATTTGATGGCTTATTTCTTGAGCCCTCATGACCCTGTTCAAGAACTATGCCACATCTCAAGCTCTATCTGAGCTTCCTATCCTCCTATTTCCTCTGGACCAACAACCACACCTACTACTCTATATAGAAATCAATATGTACATTTACATTTACATGAGACATTTCCTAACAACCCGAGAGAGGTTTCATGCACACAAGCCTCTTGAATGGACATACTTCAACTATTCTAGAATCCACCATAATAAAAAAATTGTAGTTTTCCGATAAGGACACATAAGCTGGACTAAACTACTTACACTTGTCCCTACTCTAACTCCCTAACAACTTGACTATGACTAATTACAATTGGAAAGGCCCAATTAGCCAAAATCATCAACCCAACTAACAACCCATAAACCTGTAATCAAGACACTTGTCTCAACATTAATATTTTACAAATATGAGGGAAATATGCTATCCCTTAAGAATTTACATGGCCATTTCTTGAGTCTAAGGAAAATGAATTCCTATGGGTTGATGTTATTGCATCATATGAATCCCATAAGTATAACACCTAAGAATGAATAATATTATCTAATGAAAGGATTTAAGCATCTGGTGACACCTCACTTGCTAAATTTGTTTTTTGATTATTCTCTCATTGTCCATCTCCTTGTTTTATTTTCTAAGACTAAAAATCATTCTACAAGTGTCCTTTCTTCTTGCAATGCCAAAAGTCCAACTTCCCTTTGGATTCATATCTATGCTTCTTGGACTTCATATGATTCCCTGGGTCCTTCTTTTTCCCTTTATCTTTCCCTATTCCTAGTCAACATGTTACTTGATGTCTCACTTGTGATTTTGCATAAAATTTGAGTACTAAGGTTAACACCAACAACATCTTCAATTTTAAAATTATTGAACTAATGATAGAGTTACTGATAGGCATGGCTAAGCCATTCCATATTTCTAGTAATGAGCACAAAACCATAAGAGCCCTAACATCAACATCAAATTTTACTCCTATATAACTTACCTTAACAAGTGAATATGTTAAACTCATTTAAATGATCAATAATAGACCGACCTTCTAACATCTTCATATTAAATTAATGCTTGATAAGAAATACCTTGTTGGAAAATAAAACTCCTTCATACAATTAGCCATTTCCTTCATCATATCCTCAGTTGTATTTCATTTTGAAATGTTGAAATCCATCGACATTGCTAGGCATAGTCGTATTGTTCCTAGTGCCTTTTTTCAAGAGCCTCACATTCTTCATATTTCATAGTTGTTGATTTCTTTTTTATTCCACCCAATGGTAGGAAAATATCCTTTTGATATATATTGTTGGATGCACAATCCTTCATGGTTGTGTGTTTGCAAAAGAACTGTAAATAGTTGAAATATGAAGATTCACTCCTTTCACATGGATATGAAGAGTTACACCAACCTTGGAAGATGAAACCAAAAGCATCTACCATCCACTCTATCTTTCTATGGCTTCAATTTTTAATGTCTCTATTACTACTTCGTTATCCATTCTATGTGGTGTCACTTATCACCCTATCAAATATTCTTCCCTTGCATTCCCTCAGTCTACTTGTTTTAACCCATAACCCCATTCTCCTTTGTGTATGCGAAGAAATATAGACCACGAGCTTTATTACTCAATATTTAGGTTTTTTCTTTTCAACCTCTTAATGCTCAGTTTTACATTTTCAACTTAATTCTCTGAGGAATCTACGAGAGTACCATCACAGTCCATACTGTACAACTTTCACATGGTATTTTTCATTCAACCTTGCTTACATGCTTTGTCACCTGCACCTGTCCACCTTGACCTTTGTGGTAGTGCTCCACCATGTATGTAAATGCAACATCTTAGCTCTTAGCCTTTAATTTTACTTGAATACTTAAAAATGTGCATATTTTTAGAATTTCAAACTTAAGTGATGTAGGAGCATCATAAAACCCAATTGACTGAGAAGGCCAATACTTTTTACTAGATGAGTTGGTTCCTCAAAGTGTGGATTTGGTTAGATTAGGAGAACTTTTGTTTTGACATGTAATCTATAAATTTTATAGTTTTGTTTATTTTTTTGAGAAATTTGAGAGAGTTTGGATTTTGCAGCCACAATTAGATTTTATATCCACTTTTCATGGATATGGAAGGAACTCATTTATTTACTTATTCATATATTGAAAAATAAAAGATATAGAAAGATGTGTGATAGAGGATTGAGAGGTGTTGAAGTCCCATTAGGGTCACAAGGCCAAAGAAGGCTCCATTGTTGTAATCAAGCTAGAGATGGTCTATTGTAAATATATTTGGCTTATTTGTTAATAAAGAATACCTTATTGAGTGTTCAGAGTAATTTGTGCACCTTTTCTATTGTATATGGAACCTTGTTATTATAACATTTTGTATATATCATGCCTGATCAAAATTAAGGAGAGATCCATGCATATATGTTCAAAGAATTAGTGTGTGTTGTAGTAGAAGAACACAAAGTGGCATAATGAAATCATGGTGAGGAGAATTGAACACATGAGTTGAGTTGAGTCATAATACATAGGTAGAGGAGAGAGTGGGCCAAGAGGCACTACATGCATATACGTCAGTTGTTAGAGTGATTATAGGAGGAGCGAAAGAAGGTTGTGAGAGAAGGCTCAAGGAGTAGATACTAAGGGAGCGACACAAGAGGAGGAGGAGAGTCGGGAGAGAGACAAAGTTGTAACCCCATGGATATATAATATAACTGAGTGCACTCAAAACTTAGCCAATTTTTATTTGCAATGAAGTTCTTTAACTAACAAAGTTGAGATCCGCCACTGGATGATTCAACATTAAAAAAAAAACAACCATGTGGGGTTCACCAAGAGGTGATACCTTGGTAGCCTTGTTAACTTGTTTAATTCGATGCATCAGGTTGTTATGAGTGGGTGGTTCCTATGCCAAAGCATTCCATGTAGTTATAGGTATGCTAAAAAACCTTCCCAAACATCCCTAACAACTAGCTCATTGATGCCCACGTAGTTTTGTAGTTTTTCTACCCATATTACTGTGATGAACTACATTTACAAGTGCATTGTAATTATCCCTTTGGAAAACTTTCTTGAACTCCTTGACATATCTGTCTTGCATTGTAAATGGTAAGAAATGAAATAATTCCTTTAGATAGAAATAATTATTCACTTCCCAAGACAACCTTTTGAAAAGATTTGAAAATATTCCCCATGAGGATGGACTACACACTTTCTTTGTAGTTAATTATGTTACATTGTGCCCTAGTTTCCATCCCAAGATGATTTAAATCAATTATAGGACTAGCTATACAATAGTTCTATCAACAGAATAAATAGGTGTAATTTGGCTTCCAACACCCCATCTCAGTTGCTCCACAAAGCCTTAGCATATTCATGCCTCCTATCATGTTTTCATAATCCAACAAAATTACCCTGCTTATTTATGAAACTTGCAAAGTGGTGCACACTCTAGTCAAGTTGCAAATACTTCATACTAGGCATCAATTTTGAAGCCTTTACAAAATATTTTATTGTTGTGAAATCCCTTTGGATTAGTTTTCTTACATGAGGATGACACACCTTAACCACTACAATGACAAGCTTCTCATATGGAGATAGTTTATTATTTAATACTTCCTAATTAACTTGTACAATGCTACCAAATGTCATTGGTTTATCTAAAAATCCTTCAAAGATTTGTTCAATTGGAAAATTGAAAGCCTTACTCACAATGTTCCTTGTCTCCAAAAAATTATGCACCATGGCCTTGAAATGTAGCTTGGTAGGTTCAATGCATATGTCTGGTAGAAATATATGTGGGTGAGTTCCTACCCATTATCCACACTTAATAAAGGTTGCATGCTCAATTGTTCAAAAAAGGAGACCTAATGAAAGAGAGTGAATCCATAAAGTTTGCTTCTTCTACAACTGTCCCAATTACTATGGATGGTGTAAAAAACATAAGAAAATAAAGTACCTTAAATACTAGTAGCAGACACTCAATGGACATATTTATAAAATTTTGAACCCTTGTCACAATGATAATTTCCTCCATAGAATACCCTATCATGCAATCTACCTTTCCAATAAATTCCAAAACCCCAAAACAAAAATGGAAATATCATGAACCCTTGACCTCTATTTCCTACTTCTTCTATCCTTAGGGAGTTATAGGTTCCTTTTAGATTTTCATTTTTTCATATGGACTTCAATAAAATTCCTTTTAGAACCATTTGAAGTTGAACTTGGTTTCCATGTCATCCTTAGACTACTATGCTCATCCTCATTGGTGCTTGATTTAGAAAATGTGTTTATTAATGTTGAAACCTTTCCTAGAAGGATCTTTTCGTTCAAAAGGATAGATTGAAACTGGGCTTTAGATACCATAGAAACAACAAGAGGTATGAACTTGGGAGGTAGAGATAGTGGAAGTTTTGAATAAAACTAGTTATGTTATTCAAAATAACTTGACTTCATGATATAAGCATGCTCATTGCATCGTGGAATCCCTTTACTATCTAAAGGTTTCCTATGGGGTGAGTCATCAAAACAGGTAGTGTCATTACTTGCTTCTCTAATATCTTCAAAATGTTTTAATTTGATCTCCTCAACACTCAAGTTTAGTCTACTAAATCATAAAATCTATTTAATGGTTGAGTGATTGTATGTGAGATTATTGTTTCTCTTCTCCTATATGTGAATTCCTCGTCAATGTCACTAAAATCACTATCTTTCATGCTAAGAAGATGTCACTTTTTTTTTACCATCAAATATTTCTCTCTACCCTTCTAATGTGTTCAGACCATACAACAGATATTGTATTGTCACAAGTAATTCTATTTGAAGGTTGTTCATAAGCGTCCATCCTGCTCATTTGTTTTACATGCAATTCATAGCCATTATTATCCTCTCCTCTTCTCTTCTCATTTTAGGTGAGGTCTAATTATAAAAAAATTACCCTCCCATGTTGTTCATCACTGACTCATGTTCAATCTATTGGAAAAAACTAATGAACTTTGAAAAATCTCTATTATGAGGCTATCTACATAATGTTTGCAAATTTCTTGAAGATGAAGGTAAATATTTGGGGCTTTCTCATACATTCACAAACATATATTTGATCACCACAACATAGGTTGATAATGATCTATAAAATCAACTATTATATAAACTAAACTAGTGAATACTACCACCTTAACTGCTAATGTAGATCCATACAGTTCATCTATAACATTTAGCATTGAACTTGCACACTAGGTGTTGATGGAGTGGTCTCCATCGTAATATCATTTTTTTTGTGAAATTCTTGTTTGATCTCTATGTCCATCCACCTCACAATCTAAAGAACTATCATTTCTTGATGTAACCCAATGATTATTTCTATTAGCAGTATTCTCATTAATTGCAAGAAAACCTAAAATATTCTTAGAATAATTTTCTTAAGAATCATAAACATTTCATGTTAGTAAAATCATCCAAAATTGACATTCACAAAAGCTCTGTAGCAAAAGGGCACCCTGTGTAGCCATTGATAGTATGCAGGTTATATTGTGATCCCATCAATGAGCTTTAATGAATGTTCCAATCACAATTTTGACAAAAATCATATATTTTTTGCATGGCATCAAACTACATATGGTTATACTAAAGTGACAAAAATAGTCCATTATATTTTATTATAAACCAAACCAAGGATATTATGAGTTATCTCCAAAAGTATGTTGGTATTTACATCATTTTGTTGCTAACAAGTGAAGGTGGAATCAAAAACCTTACACTTCCAAGTAAAAAATAGACTCCCTAATGCTTGTGCAGATCTACATTTCTACAAACAAATTACATCCAAGCGTTAATGAGATATTCATATGTTCTTGTACCCAAGGCATGGATAAGGAAGGATTTAGAAACACATCAAAATAATGAGAAAATAGATGTCTTGATATTTTTAATATTTTTTTCATACATGAGAATTGGAAACATATATTCCCTGTCTTGAAAAAATATCCATGAACCCAACTCAAACTACAAATCATGGTCAAAGGAGGCTCCAAAATCAATTTTAAATTCTAGGCCTTAATGCCTACATAGCCATAGCCTTGTGCCAAGAAGTTTCTTCCCACACACAAGAATATA